>JAOEGS010009472.1:0-37550 GCA_025447755.1 Corythornis vintsioides
TGTCACTGAATCCAGGCACGGGTGCAGTTAAAAAGCACAGGGCCTCTGGGGGCCCACACTGCTCTGAACCAGCTCTGAGCACCAAAGAGGACAAGCAAATTCTGCTTATGTTTTGGATAGTCAAACTGCAGGTGGTAGACTATAGACGTGTGTGCTATCAGATTCAAAATGAGGACCGTCCTGTGATTAGTAATCTTAATAGTAAACAGAAATTTTTGTGTCACTTAAGTAAATGGAAAGATGTTCACTGTTCTTACCATATAGTTTTCTTTTTTTTTTTTTTTTTTCCTGTGGGCTCAGCTTTCTATTTTGGTGCCTGTACCCTTCCAGTAGCAAAAGAGAATGGATTTGATCTTCAGCTACTCTAGATCAACCTGCTCTCACCAAGCTGAGCAGGACTAAACTGGTTTGAAATAACCAGGTCTAGACACTTTGTTAAAATGGAACTTGGACTGTCAGAATCCAGGCAACTTGGAAAAGAGATCTCACCGTAAGTAAATATGTCTCTTTTTCCTACTCTTTTATATCTGTGATTTCCTCCCCTGAGATCAGATCCATCACCAGAAGGACTCGGTTGTTGTGGTTGTTGTTCTTTGTGATAAAACAGCACAGAGAGGCTTTTGGAGATCCTATTGTATGAAGTGATGCTAAAAATAAGATAGGGCCCATACCATGGAATTTAATTTGCTTTAAAAAGCCAGTTTAGATGTTGTCTTTATGTCGATCTTCATCATCTCACAAGAGACACCGATAAGACATTCCCCTCATTTTTCTCAATTTTCTTGAGTGTCAGACAACTATTAGGCTCAGGGCCCTCTCTTAAATCCTTCTGCCAAGAGTAAAAAAGCGTGTTATAGACTGGGAGAAGAAACAGGTGGGAGCCGAACGGCTTGCAACTATCCACCTGTCTGAGATGTTTGTTCTGTTCAGACCCGGTCAGCAGGAGAAAATGGCTTAATTTTTTTCTATACCTCCCCAAGAACTGAAAGGGCTTTTCTTTGGTAATGGATTTTTAAAGGCCCTTGAGCAAGCTGCACAGCAATAGAGATACCACTGCAGGACTGTGGGTCTGTGGCAGGGTGTTGGAGAAGGAAATCATAGGAGGCTTTGGTGGTCATGGGAAAGGCCCTTCTTTTCTTCTTCTGCCAACATCCACAGACCTCTTCTCCTTCCCCAACCACAGCAAGTCTCAAGCCCTGTTCTCGGCATTGTATTCAAGGGTAAAGCTGAAACTTTTTGAATAATCATTGCTGCTTAATCTCAGGGGAATTAAATTTGTTAGTTTAGAAATGGAAGTGTATATTTTGAGTGTATTTGTATATTTTGTAGTATATTTTGAGCATACAGCCACATGGTTCACTTGGTGAATGCTGGGTACAGTATGCATTTGTCCTGGGACTGCTGCTAAACTCTTTGCCCTAGAAGATCTAACTGCTTTGTACATCAGTATAGTTCAGGGACTCGTTAAAAAACTAAGAAGTCACAGTCCACAGAATTAATGCAGAAACCCAGGAATTTTTTTAAAAAATCTGGGTAGTTCAGATTTTGAATAGGAAGACAAATCAATGGGATTTACAGGTTGGTTTTAAACCCTCATACAGTCCGGCTGTAGGTACCGATATTTAGCAATTTGGCATCAAGAAAACTCAGAACATGGGGAAGTTCATCAAAATAGGAGGATAAATAGGAAACTACATAAAACCCGACACTAGTTTTCAAATCACAGATTCTATCGGAAATCAAATCTGTGTCCTTGAAGAAAGTGAGACAAATATTTCAGTCTATTAAATCCTGGCAAGGGCAATTTGAATCAGTTGTGTCAGAAGCATAGTCATCCTGCTGGAAGAACTCCAGGAAAGAGATTAGAGGTTGTTCGAGCAGGAAGTAATAAAAGCAATTCAGCCTTCTCCAGGGAAAGGTAATACCACAACAATATGATGTTCCTGGGATAATGGAGCATTAGGCTGGTGCATGAGTTCATGTCATTGATAAAAAATAGACTGCAAACCATGATTACTCCAGTGAAATAAGTTTCACTCTAAGTCGAAAGGGCATAAATCATCCTATGTAGTTGAAAAATAGCCTGAAAATGCACCCACAAAAATAAAATGGCTGTGGACACACCTGGGTGTGATATAAACATTTTAAAGCTTATATAGATAGTATATTATATCATTAAGAATTTTATCTATCAAGTGTGAACCTCCAGGTCCCATCCAAACTCAGTGACAACAAATAAATTTCTTAAGATTTCTAGTTTTGGCCACACAATTGCAGAACAAAAAGCTGAATTCTGATCCATTGGCTTCTTCAGAGCCCAGTTCTGTTATTCACTGATACCCCTAAGAGAGGAGGTCCCACAACCTTCTTCCACTCTGGGTCCACAGCTATTAGTGATATTATTTCATAGTGCTTTACTTCGATAGATGGCTGTAGAATATGAGCAAGTAAGCACCCTAGACTGAAGCTGGATATGACACTTTAAAAAGCTATTTCCAATAAATGCATGATACATTTAAAAAATTATAATTCCCAAAAGAACACAGAACACAAAAAGAAACTGTGCCATTAGGACAAAAAGATAAATACAAATTAAGAGTAACAGCACTGATGGCAATTTGGCATCCTAAGGAGTACTGGAGAGACCAAGGAGGGAAGATAATGAATAGGAACTGTTCTTCCAGGCACTGAATACAGCTACTGTGGTTCAGATTTGGAAGCTGTATAAAGCTCTGAGAAGAGTAAGAAAGAAAACGTTATTGAGACTTTAGTTCTGAGCAGAGCCTACATAAGTCCAAGGGTCAGAGCCTGGTGTATGATAACATGGCTGACTGCTTAACTGGAATGTTTTCACAGCAAGATATAAAAGGATTTATAGGAAGATGGACTTGCAGCTGAACTATTGATCACTGTTTATGGACTGGCTGGGTTCAGAGACACTGGGTTCAGTGTCTCATGGGCAAAGGTGCCTCCTGTAGTTCTAACTTCAAAGTGTACACATTAGTGCAGATATCCTATGCTCCATAATTGGCACCCTTTTCCTCTACTCTGAAAGCTAAACAAATTTGTACTCTGAAGTGTCAAAGGATCCCTTAATGCCCTTATTGGTTAAAAATAGTCCTTTTTCAGTTTCATGGGCCCTACATTATCGTGTGGAAAATGTACAGGCAAAACACCTCAAAAGAACTCCAGTTACTATAATAAAGACAACTTTCCTTTTCCAAGGGAGAAAGAGAGAGACACAGACACACAGATTTGACAGAAGAACTACTAATTGTTGGAGGAAAAAGTATGAAGGAAAATTAAATATGACAAGTAATGGAAAAGATAGGGAGAGTAAAGTAAAGTTTTGAATTATGTCAAGGAAAGGACATCATGGGAAGAGTTTGGCAAGATGATTATGAGATGCTGGAGAGTCTGTAGCTGGAGCTATGTCCCAGAAAATTGAAAGAACAGGCTGAGACATGAGTCTGAACAGAAAGAGGCAATAAGCCTCTTAGATCTGGGAAGTGTCAGGCTGAAAGCTCAGACTGACTCCAACTAATTAGATAAACTAAGAAGGCCCAGGAAGAAAACAGAGTTAAAGTGTAGGAGAAAGGTGGATGAGTCACAGAGGAGAAAGAGGTCTTAAAGACAGGTCAGACAAAAACTGACATAGGGATATCAAGAAAAAACATGTTAATGGCTGTGCTGAAAGCAGAAAAGACCTTGAGTTGAATGACACAATATTTCTTCTTCTAAATATGTAAAAAAGTGTAGAGAAGTCTCAAAAGGGAGACTGAATCAATCCCCATGGAAGCAAGGGAAGAGCTGGACAGAGATTCTCTGTGGAGCAGAGCTAGATGGCTCATTTGCTAGAAATATAAAGGTAAGGATGCACGGAACAGGCTGAGAACTGCTCTTTTGGAACAGAGAAATTAGATAAGAAAACAATATTTATACATTGGTATTTCTATTGCGTGCATATACAATGAAAGTTCTTAATGGGTTTATATGACCGATGAAAACCATTTAAAAATAAGATAACCAATATATTTCTGAATTTTCACTTCAGAAGAATTCCTTCATTTTGCAAGTATGAAGGCTGCAATGTAATTAAATGGGTATAGAAACCAAGTAGATATCATGGTCAAACAGACATAACCTATTGCAGAAAATGCAATTGAACTCTCCCATGTAATTAAGACCCAATCATCAGCTGGCCCAGACCCTGCAGAGATCTGCTTCCATTAGCCTGAGCTGGCTATTGACAGCTTCCTGCATGTTCACCATCCCCCGGAGCACCAGGCAGCCTTTCCTGTCCATAGTCAGGACTGGTTGGTCAAATGTGGGGGAAGACTGCTAGGGGCCAACTGGGATAATGATTTTTACCAGCTGAACTACAGAATCCAAGGCGATTATATAAAATGAATTCAGCTTGTGACTCCAATTAAAAAATGTTTTAGCACCATGAGAAAGCAAAGCCTTTTACTACAATTACAGAAATATGCTTATGCTAATGATTTTTTCTCACTAGAATGCAAAACAGTGTTTGAGGAATACAGTTCTGTACCCTCAGCAGTTGATGAATATTGTAGTTGTGCAGGTTTGAAAGCTCAATCCTGGTCAAGTGAGAAATGAAGTGAGTCTGAGCAAGTTCCCACACAAAGCTAGGAATTGGATCAGACTTTTGATTTAATGGCACTAGGAGCTACCAAAGGTCTGTAGCCAGAGAGATTCTCACAGTTGAAGAAATAGTTCCTTGTTTAATAATTTTAGTCTGCCCATTTACACTGGCTCCTAGCCACAAGTTTGAAAGTAAATGAGTGCAGCTTTTGTAGCAGTGCAGAATTACCTCCCAGTGACTCTGTGATTACTGAGATTTGGCATTTGTCTGATAAATACCATCAGACATTCTAATCTAGCATTTTAATGCTATAAAAATGGGATGAAAAAAAAGCCTTTTAATAGTCCACCAGTGTATTTTTTCTGTTGTTATTATATGTGATATCGCATATCTTTCATGTAATCAACATGGTACCACAAAGAAAAGAAATAACATTTAAAATAATCTTATTCAAAATTGCTGTGAAATATCTCATTTCTTAACTTCTATAGGAATGAGTATACATTTATCATCCAAGTCCATAGACAACCTTGGCAATCTCAATTTGTTTGTCTTTCTTTTTAAGTGTAAAGATAAGGGTCTCAGGATGAGAGATTCCCCAGAAACAAGATCCATCATCTTATTTTCAGATGGTATGAGTGATACACACTGGCACTGACCTGCTTTTCTTGAGTTGAAGGCATGACTGCTCTACCAAGGCAGAAAAGATATAATAATTGAAGTACAGTTGTGCACTTCTCAGTGATGAGAGGATTAAAGTACATCCAAAACTATCCAGGTACTCTCTGTGGTATTTAATTCATAATCTTTATCCATCTGATAAGATTTCTGGCTCTTGCTGCCTGACTCAGCACAGCCACAGTTGCTATAGGCAGGATATTGGGTAGGTGGAAGGCACACACAGCCCTGGTTCCTCCCCTTCATTAACTTTGCTTCCAGCTGTCTCTTTAATGTTGGCCTTTCCATAATCACTCAAATTCTTATATTACATGTACCTTCCACATCTTTTTCACAGGATCTCCATAGCCCTTAACAACCTTGAGAGCCTTGACCCAGTACTTACCCTACAAGACTCAAACTGCTTCCAGCCAGGTAATAGAGAAAATATTTGACAGTGTTGCCAAGCACTTAGTGGCTGGAGAACTGTAAGGACCCATAGGAATGTTTAAGGACCATGACACTTCTTTGGGAGGCTCAGTGCACAACTTGTGCACTAATCCTGAAAGCTGAAGTTGTCAAAACCCAAATATTTACCTTTTTATGCAGCTAAGACTGGTACTTGAGGTTAGCAGAAGGACTTCATTTTCTCTCAGGTGTTTTCAGAGTGTGTTGTGCCCTCCTGTGCCCAGGAGCCTCTAGGGACTTTTTGCCTCTGGGACCCTTGGAGACAGGAGCAGAGCAGAAGGAAGGAATCTGTGGGCTGTCCTTAGGGTGATGGCAGCTCAACCCTTCTAGGTCTGCCCTCCTGTTTTTCCAGTGCTCTGCAGTACATATCAAGCTATGAGAAAACCTGAGCTAGCCTCCCTTCCTCAGCAGTGAGGCTGTGCCTTTCAGATGAGTCTTGGCCACCTCCCAGTGCAGGCTGTGAGCCCAGCACTGGTGAATGAACCCCTTCTGCCCTGTGGGCGCAAGACGTGCACTTCTTTTGAAGGGAGCTGCTGTGAAGTGAGACATTCATAGTTCCTCAGAAAGGACAGTAATCAAGCCAGGTGTCCTTGCATTTAGTAAGCTAAGACAATGCCCTCGTGTTTTCAGAAGGATGTTCTATGGAGATAGTAGCTTTATGTGAGATGGTTGTTTCTTTAAAGGGGAATTTTGGGAGCTCAAGGAAAACAGAGCCATGTTCTCCTGTCCAAAGTAAGCTGATAAAAAAAAATAAATCAAAATCCACAGTTACTTCACTTTCCTACTTTTTTACTCTCTGTTAAAAGGACTTGACAGGCCTCTTGACAAGCATTGTGCCAATGGCAGTGAGTGGTCTATGGGATGTAATGGCCAGTGCCCAAATAGCTCCTTCCAAATCAAGGACAATATTATTCCTACTCCACTCACTCATTGAAATATATTGAATACACAACAAGGGCAACCCAGGGAAGGATAAATGTAAGAAAATGAATCGTCGTCTTGGTTTACATTTCCCCACCCTTTTTCCTCCATATGGAACTATATGTGTATATAGATACATGTATGAAATATCAAACATACTGCTATCTATAGTGTTTCCTTTGGTGGAAGTGACAATTACTTTGAACGCTGTATAGACACCTGATCCTTCTTCACATTTGGACAGGACTTGCTGGGCACCCAATACAGTTGGTTCTGACTCTGGATCATAACATTTGAGCACTTAGGGGTGCATAACACTGTGTCCCCAGCCCTGTGCTGAATGTCTGTCCTCTTCTGGCTTTATTAAGTGGGAGGTAAGACTAGATCAGTCCGGTGAGATACAGCAATACCTAGTTACACTGCTCACTGGCATTTAGGGGTTACAGAGATGGCAGCGAAGCTCATTTATACAATACAGCCGACACAATACAATGTGCTCCAAGGGGAGATATTTGCTGGAGAGTGCTGCCAAAAATACATGCTTTAAAAATTTAGTAGCTTTGGGGGATAAAAATTGGACTTGAGCAGCGGTATGGATGATTAGCTCCTTAAATCTCTTCTGTGAATCCTATTAAATTCAACTTCCATAGCCTGAAGAGCTTCTCTCCTCTCCCCCATTGACTCCCTAGATAAAGGGAATGCGTTGTGCTGGACCAAATATGACTCTAATAATATTTGGCTTCTGTCATAAGAAAAGCTGGAAAAACATTTGTTATATTTCCAAATTATATGGGCTACAGTTCTATGTGCTGATACCTTTCTTGACCTGTCTTTGAGTCAGTTTTGTCTCTCCTTTACTGGCCTGCAGAGCTGTTAATGAATATTTGATTGCTGTTGACCTTACTACACAACTTCAGAAGCAGCCAAGGAGAATGTTCAGAACCATTCTATTTACAGGTATTTATTTCTTATTGTCTCCTTGTGTGGAAACAGTCTAGAGTCTAAAATGACTACTCTTTGACTTTAAAATATTGCAATACTATACAGTGATGCAGATAGTAAGAGGTAGGGCCTGTTGCTGAGAATATCTGTTCCCTTTCATAAAAGCTGTGAATTCCTGTGACCCCATCATCCCATCTACAGTTAGCTGAGCTACCTGGGTCTGAGAGCCCAAAATCTGGACTGCCTCCAAGATTCTCCCATTTACACTCAGCTTGTCCTTGTAGTCAACCTGAAATCAGAGATGCAGTTTCTTCCCATCCTGTAGAACCCAGAATATGCAGTGTGTATTAACCCTCTGACCTCCCATCAGTTTACACCTGCACAGACTTTCCACATTAATTTTGATAAAAGATAGACATGCAAGAGTTCAGGGCCCAGCACTGAAGTGCTCAGCAGTGCACATAAACAGCCACGCATGGCCCAGCCACACTGAAGATGACATGGGGAGTTGGGACAGGCAGGTGGTGAGCAGCACCTGGATAAGGATGTTGTGGAGCTGAAAAATCAGTCACCTCCTGAGAAAAAGGACAGACACTTCAAAGAAAAAACCTCTGGTTTTTATTTGGGACAGAGACTTTGAAAAAAAAACCAACTAAAAATCTCTTTTTAATGTAGCTATAATGTGTTTGAATGGCTACCAGTTGTATCACTAATCTCTGTTATTTACTGGGAGCATTTCTCTTAAATAGCCAGTCATATAAAATGGCAGCTGGTCTGACTGCTCCCTCAGTAAGCACAACTTCGAATTTTATTCTTAATTGTGGCCATTTTTTTCCCCCATCCTCGAGTCAAGCCCAGTACTTGCAGTGTATGAACCAAAGCATCACACGCTGTTTGACTGCCTGCTAAACCCACATTAGCCCGCTGACTATTTAGGTTGCACCTGACCAACGTGTCCAAAAGGTGCAAGGAAAATATCCCTCAGGAGAGGGAGCTGCGGGGTGATGCAGTCCTGTGGCCTCACAGTGGCGCTGTGATTTCATCGCTGCATCTGACTGACACGCACCGACTGTGTGGAGTCGTGCAGACCCTACAGCGTGTTCTTAGGAGATAAGGGGACGATGTTTATTGCGAGGGAAGCGTTTGGATCTGACTATCCATACGTGCATGGATAATCCATTTCTTAACGCAATTGGTCACTTGCATTTTAAGACACCAAAATAATTACTGGATGCCAGATGTGACAAAAAATGTAATCATGTTGATTTTTCACCCTTTTTTTTAATCTAGTGTTAGCTTTTTATTTAAGATACCCTTATAGCCAATGCCAAACAATAAGGGGGTTTTATATCGTTGTGACAGAATGATTACAAATTGTACTTCCAAATCTCAGAACTTCAATAAGGGTTCTAATGAACAAATAAAATCTAATGTAAGTTCTCTATTAAAACGTTATTCCCTTCAAGTCTCCTGGTCTGACCTATTATCTGTGAACATTTCAGATGACCCTACTAAAAAGCAAAGGCTAGATTATATTAATTAGTTTATAGTACATTTGAATTAATTAATATTTAAGAGGTCCAAATCTCATTTGTATTTTCTGAGCACATTACAGGTCATCACTAGTTTTTCCATATATAAAATTCTGTAAAATCTTGAGCTAACTTGACACTCCCCATCCCTTCAGTGGCTCAAAGTGGTAGTTCTCCAGCATCTTGCTTTGCCCTTCATGACCCAGTGCCCCCCTGATCAGCACACTGAAGCCAGCGGGTGTCAAGTCAGGCTGCTTCTAGCACAGTACCTCCCAAAATAAGGAGAAGGGCTTCCTAAGGTTGGGAGAAGAAGCTGTTTCAAGGGAAGTGTAGCTTGCCACTGGTAGTTCTGGACCAGCACATATGCTCTGTATGTTGCTCATGCAACTCAAGCTTGTTTAGGAAGAGCAAGAGCATGAAGCATGTTTGCATGTGAGGATAGCACATGGGCTCGGGATCTCTGAGGTCAAAGCTGTGCTAGTCAATTAGTCAGCCCCAGGGCACTGACACCTCTCTGTACTCTTTGGTGATGGCACAGGTTTGACCTGAGTCAACAAGCACTCCAACAAACAATTCACTGGCACTGAGGAATCAGCACAGCCAGGGAACATTTCCCAGCTGGCATCGGCAATGAGCCCCCCTGCTGCAAGGAGAAGGAGAATATAATGATGCTGTGGGCAATGCCAGGCCAGCTGGTCTCTGTACCAGCCATCAGGCACTTTTTTTGTTGTTTTTTTTTTTTTTTCTGAATATACTTTGAGAGCCTCAGTCATTTTTATTGCATCCCAACTCATTACACCTTTAACCTGCAGCAGTATTTACTCACTTGAGAAGTCAGTGAGCCTGAGTTTGAGCCAAAAATTACAGAAGTAAGAGTATAAAAACTACCTCCCTGTCAAATGACAAGTCCTTGTCCAGAGGCTGAAGTCCTGGGGTTTTCTAAAGAGAAACGACAACATCTTAGGAATTCTAATGTAAGACTATATTCTGGGTATTAGGGCATGGAAAATGTCAAGTCATATGCCTGAAAAGCTTGGAAAAACCTTATGCAAGTTGAACAACATTTTCTCATGCAAAATATAAGGCGACGATAATAAAGGCACTTCATCAGTGACACCTGTAAGAAGCTCCTTTACATAAGGAGCAGCAATGCTGCAGAGATTTGATTTATTTTTTCTAGTTCCACCAGCAAAGCAGTAGAGAGCTGATCAGCTTTAGTGCTGAGCTCTCTACAGCACCTGCACTGCAATCAGACCAGCAGACTGCTGGCTAGTCATTTCTACCAGGGATACATTACAGCCTTCAACAATTTTCAGTCGTTTACATTCCTCTTGGTCAAGCAGGAAACATTTCATTCCTTCCCCAGTATCTCTCGTAAAGGTCAGGTCAGCAAGTGTGCCTTTGGAAAGCTGCAGGAATAACATGTGGGCTGCCACAGAAGGTGTGCACAGCTGAGGTTTAGCAGCTGAGCTGAAAATCAGTACAAAAGACTAGTGCCAGACTGCTAGATTGTTGGATTTTTAAATATTTTTTATTTGTATTTTTTATTACCTAACAGTTGCTTTTTCTGGTCTTGGCTTTTTGCTTTCTTTATATACAGCATTAAAATTCTCATTTGCTATGAAGTAGTTACTGGCAATTCCATTTTTATGCTTTACTGATGTCAGGTTTGTAACAGAAGGAGCTTTTCTGGTGTACAGCTGCAGCATTTTTGCAGAGATTACTGAGTCTGTTGGAAAGTATCACTTAGCAGCACAATGGTGGCACTGCTGACGTCTGAAACCTATCCTCATGCAAAGGCCTGAATGCAGTTTGATTTACTGGCCAGCTGATTTTCTGATTCTGCTTGAAAACAGAAACTGGGTGGAAAAATAACACATCACCTATCACCTGTACACCTGATCTAAGGATGCTTTAGGGCCAGTTGCATGGTCTGTTAAGAGTTCTCCAGCACCCATATAGCTGTCCAAGGCCCAATCAAGAAGCAACCTGGCTACAGCCAGAAGCATCACTCCCACAGCTGTCCCTGCTCACCTACAGGAAAGCAATCCTGTCCCACCTGCTGGACACTGGGCAGGCAAGCAGAGCCCTTTGCACTTCCTTATGACTTGCACTCCATTGATTCTTTCATCTTTTATTTGTTTGGCTTCTATTTCTACTGCATTATGGAGTATCTCACAGGTACTTGTGTTCTCTAGCTTGGAGCACTTGCTTCTTAGAAGAAGACAATTTAAAACACAGTAGGGGGATTCATTGTCATTCTCAGGGATAACTCCAGAAAGCAATAACTGGTGGCATTCTGTAATTTGTTTATTTAGCCACCTGTGCATTTGGTTTTTTGTGTCTTTGTTTTTTATTTATTACACAGTTTCAGCATTTTGCATTTTCAGCAGCTTTCTGTTTCATAATTGACAGGTTATGCTACAGTGGGTCCCAGGCAGGGCAGTAACTGCAAGATCTTCATAGGACAAGCAGTAAGTGTTCCCATAGTCAGTTAATGCAGAGTAATATGTATAAGTGAACACAGTTTGGAACATACGAGGTATCTGGAGGTCACTGGAAAATTACGTAAATATGCAGATAAAATATTGACAAATCATTTTTTCCTATGGTATTTAAAATGCTAAGCAGGAAATTAAGAGCTTGATCCAGCAGACTTCACCATGTAGGTAATTTCATCAGTGATGACAGGCCTTTGTGAGGGACTTGTCAATCTTTGTGCATGACAGTGACATGAAAACGATTTAGGATTTAATAGGAATCTATTGGAATGTCTGAATTTCAGTGCTTAGGGGTTTACTTTAAGGAAACCTAACAGTTATTTGTAAGGTATTTCAGCAGAGCCACATTCAGTGTACTAAAATAAGCCATTTAAAATAACCTCTTGATGTTTAGTGAATACAGGCAGGTAATGGAGAGTCACTATGCAATAGTGTTGCAGGGCTTATTTACCAACACTCCACAATGCAAACAAGAAGTTGAAATTTTTTTACAAGGCATAGTAGCTTGTTGATTTTTTTTCCTCTTGAGCAAGGTTAAGGGGTTTAACTTTGGAAGATCCATGGAAACTTGTTTGGGATTCAAAATTTCCCAGTCAAGTACAGGAGAGTTTTGTAGCTGTTACAAAAGTGGAATTAACTACTATCTCTTTCACCACAGGTTTTTTCCATCTCAACAGGAGTCCCAAGGAGCTATCTAAAAACATGTTTATAATGAAGCTCTAGGGACTGCTCTGTAACAGAGAAAGGCTCTTCAGCCTGATTTTTCAGGGTTCCAATGTATCTCAGCAATAGACATTGAATTCTCAGAAATCCTCTGCAATCCCTAATCACTAGTTACTCCAGCAGGGCACTTTGCAAAACAGTATTCAGAATGAAAATTGGCCACT
Organism: Corythornis vintsioides; assembly: GCA_025447755.1. NCBI lineage: Eukaryota > Metazoa > Chordata > Aves > Coraciiformes > Alcedinidae > Corythornis > Corythornis vintsioides. Next base: position 12,515 of record JAOEGS010009472.1, read on the forward strand.
AAATGCTTCTGCTAACTGGGTGCTTAGACTGCAGCCATTAGCATGGGATATGACTGTCATATGCCATCCAGAACAGAACACTATATTTAATATAAAGAGAGAAAGAAATAAAATGGGGGAAATGCTGAAGAGGAAGGAGGTGAGAAGAGGGAAGAAGGGCAAGGTGGCAAAGCCAGGGATTATGGAACCAGTCAGGACACCTGGGCCTTCAAGGGAGGCACTGGTAAAAAACCTGTGTATTTGGCAGGGTTTAATTTTTTCTTTATTTTAACATAGTTGTTGAGTGCAGAGGAAAGGAAAGCTACCTGGTCTTGTAGATGAAGGCAGGGCTAAAGACTCAAAACCTGAGGCTAAAGAGTGCATTCTGCTCTTTTCTCAATTATAAAACAGTGTTTTACTGAAAAAAACTGAAAGAGGAAAGGAAGCCATTTTCCATCAAAAATCATAGGACCAGATGAAAGGTAAAGTGCTCCTCCTTTTTAAATTATTTTTCTTTCTTTTTAATGACTGAAAATATAACAATATGATAAAAAATATGTAATTCCAGATATAGCATGAACCTGACCTTAACATTTCACCTGGGAAGCCCAGGGGAAGAAATGCTATGTTTTTCAGTATAAGCAATCATTCTAAATCAAAATAAACACCCGTGCATTTCAGTGGTGTACACTGCATTTTCAATCAATAGAGCCTTCAGCTGAAAGATATTTGCCCTGATTTTACATATTAATTCTCTGGTTTTAACATAATTTGTATATCATGCTACTTTCTGTAGGGGTCAGTCATTTAAACTTTATAATCTCTGCCTCCTAGCTTTATCTGCTGTCAACAGCTGTAGGAGTTAATTGAGAGGTGGAGTGAGGTCTTCTCTCTATTACCTTCTCTTTCAAACAGCTGCTAGTCGGTGCTGTCATGTATCTAATGATGTTATGTGGATATTGTGGGACTCTGAAATCAGCACACTAGAGAGAATTTATCTTAGAAAATGAGGATATTTGCCATGCAGATTTCCCCGTCTGAGCTGTTCATCTAGTCAATGGAGAAAAACAAGCACTTCTGCTCATCTCACCCTAATATAGACACCTAAAATAAGTCAGATTAATTGCATCCTAAAATGTCCTCGTTTTCTCTGTTCACCATGAATGGAGATTAGCATGAGTTTTGTAGCCATTTATACTGTAGACAGAGGAAGGTAGGTGAGATTAATCTGGCCACTGCCTTGGCATTTTCAGCAGCTCTTTCTGTTTCATAATTGACAGGTTATGCTATAGCTGAGTGGGTCCCAGGCAGGGCAATAACTGCAGGATCTTCATAGGACAAGCAGTAAGTGTTCCCATAGTCAGTTAATGCAGAGTAATATGGGCAAAATAAGGATTTATAGCTTCAAAACAATATTGTTATAGTCTGGATAACACAAAAAGGTGCTGAAGATACTCAGGTTAGGTTTTGCTATTGCTTGAGGCTTTTGGTATGGGAGAAACAGTCTAGTTGAGACATAGACATCAAGAAGATGACCAATCACAGGGTTGAAGGAGCTGTAAAGAGATCACCTAGCTCAGTGAAATTCCTGAGGTGACATTGCTGTCCCAAAAGTGGGGTCATTTACCTGGTGTGCAGTAGACCAGTACACACCCAGAGCAGGGGTATTGTCTTTAGTTCATGTTTCTACAAAGATGGGTGCTAGCTTCTCCAGCCTAAACCATCGTGGTTTGTCTGATTTTTCTATATGGCAAAATGAGTCTTCTAAGCATGTCCCAGCTCTGTCCAACTGCTCCACATCCATTTGCTGCCACGTCCAAAACTGGACATGGTCCTGTAGTGTGGCCTTGCCAGACCTGAGGACGGTAGGAGGAGCAGGTCAGATGTTCTGCAGCTTCATGTTGCTGTTTAGAAGGCCCAGTCCAGTGTTTTGATTTTCTTGCAGCAATATGATGTTGTTTCCATGTGCTTGAGAATGATCATGGGTAATCCACTGATCCTTTCTGCACCTTGCAAACTGAATCTCCAGTTGTTGTGCCTCTGCTTTGGACTCAAACCTGTTCTCAGGCAAGCCAGCTCCCTTTCATCTGGACTACTTTTGAATTTAGTAAACCATGTCATCTCTTCTATCCCTCCTCTCAACAACTCAAGTACTAAAACAATACTACGCCAGGACAGGTCCTTGACAAATATTTCTCAGCACGTCTCCATTTTTACTCTGGGTCAGTGCTAATTACCCTGAATGTGCTCTTCCAACAGATTTTGTAGCTAGGCAATAGCATTTTTTTAAGCCATCTTCTGCAATTTGCTCAGAGTCTGAGAAACCTTTAAAAATTCCTTTTTATTTGACATCTACTGCCTTTTAACTGTTCCACAGGAACAGTTAGGCAGTTGTTTGAGATTTGTCTGGGCTGATACAATTTGGTTTTTACATATCTGCAGAGAAGCAGACAACTAGATTAACAAAAGGACTTGTCACCTAGCTGTTATTTCACATATCTGAGACCCGTTTCCTCCAAACTCATAGCTTCTGATAATCTAAATTGCCTGGCCTTTATGTTTCATCTAAGAAGTGTGTATTTTCCCAAATGCAGTTTGCACAGCAGTAACAGCTCTTAAATTCCAGCAGGATGAAGAGTCTCTCAACTGAAGTTATGAGTAAAATACATGAAGACAGTGGAAGAGATGTGAAGAAAAATAAATTATTTCATTTATCCAGGACAGAGACCTTCAAGTTCTGCTTGCTTTTCAGAACAGTTTCTGTATTTTCCACTGAAATGTCACTGGGTGAATAAAACAGATGGGTATTAGGCTGAAATTATATTTCTCTTTCTAAAATACCCTTTTAACAGAGGAATTGTGTGTACTGCAGTGCATGTGGCTTGTTGTGATTAGTCACTAAAACATTAGGAACTACAGAGGCATTCATTGTAACCTGTAATTGTTTGGACTTTGTTTCACCCTGAGGTACAACATCTGCTATAAACACAAAAAAGCACCAAACCACCAAGAAACAAACACTAACCTCACTGGAGCTGTAATTTCTGACTTCACTTGTTTTTATAGCCTTGTTGACACTGAATGCGCTGTTATATGGATAATACTGTATTGCTCTTGGAATGTTTATTTCTGTTGTGTTTATTGGCTTTTGTCTGTCATAGTTAACTGTTAGTCAAGAAGAAAAGCATGAGGGTCAGTGTGCAAGCACAAAATCAGGCAGTGATGGATCAAATTTCAGACACTAGTTTAGCATGGTTTATGTACCAGGCAGACTGGACTGTCTAAAACCAGTCTCTGTCCCTGTGTTCTGCTCTCTAAAAAAATCTCCATTTTGAATTAGTACAGTACTAATCCTACAGCACTGGAGACAGATTTTTCTTGTGGATAAGTGTAATGGGTTATCCTCAGAGCAGTTTATGATTAATTTGAGACTTCTGTAGGGATGCTCTGTCTCATGCAAATTTTATGTTCTTTAATAGAATGCATCTTTCCTTAAATCTATCCATTTACAAAGTATTTCTGCTCTGCCCTGCCTTCACTACATGTGTAAGAATTGAGCTCTGACACTTTGGTACTGGAAATTTGGCCAAGATGTTCAGACATCTTCAAATAGTCACATGGACAGTGTGATGGAAACATGTAGAGTGTAAATATAAAATATCAATTCTATCAAAAATTGTTAGGAGTTGAAAGGCAGATAAACAAGGCTGATAAGGCTGATGCTGCAGCTCCTGGAAGAATTTACCTTAAGGAAAGAAATTCTGCCAGTCTGAAATGATGAATCCTGTCTTTTATCCTGAATCCTAAAGAGTGGAGGTAAGAAATTACCACACTGAAAACTTCATGCGCCTACAACCCATGCTTTCTGACATTATGAGCTCATTAACCCATGTTTATGATCTTCTGTTCAGAAGACAAGACAGATAGTTTTTACATTTGGGAAATACCATGGTTAGCAGAAAGACTTCTAGGAGGAACATGAGACTGAGAGAGAGCACGTGGATCAGCACCACTCCTCCTGAATGGCAGAAAACTAGACAGACTATATGTCTTTTGAATGGTCCTTGTAGCATCCAGTCATGCCACCATATACAGCAAACCCCAGAACACTTGCCAATATATACATTCAGTGCACAATGAAAAGATTCAAGCACTGTGAGCTCTGAAAAGGGCAGATCAAGAACACAACTAATGCCTGAGCACTTGAAACAGTGCATGGCTGTGTGTGTAACTATTCTGCTGCTGCCTTTTGAAATTAGTTGTGCAGTTTTCATAGCTTTGACTTGCTTATCATGATGTATTCCACTCAGAAAAGAGGGTGTATTTCAAAGAAAGATTAAGTAATGCAATATCTAGAAATATTACAGTAGCTGTTGAGAATGCATTGTAACACATAAAAAGAAAAATCCTGCATTCTGAAAATACTTATTTAACCTATATGTTCCTTTTCAAATAAGGAATGTCTTGAAATTATGTGAAAAAGTCTTGTGTCCTGAATATATAGAGACTGTAAAGTTGCATTCATTACATTTTAAAAGTTGGAATTTTCTGCATAAAAATACATACAGGGCACTATCCTGATCACAGAATCACAGAACCCAGGAGGTTGGAAAGGATTTGTGGAAATACCTAGTCCATGCTCAAGTTTCTAAGTATCTCCAAGGTTGAAGCCCCCGCAGCATCTCTGGAAAACCTGTCTCACTGTTTGACCACCTCCATAGTAAAAAAAGGTTTTCTTTGTGGTTCTTCACTTAACTTGTTCTGGTATGTCCATACCTCTCTTGTGCTGGAGCCAGCAGTCCAGATGTACCTTACTATGCTGAGGATAGAGAAGGATCATCCCTATGAACCTGCTGGCAACAGTCTTCCCAGCACAGCAGCCCTGGGTGCTGGTGGCCTTTGCTGCAGGGGCACAATCAGCTCTGGTTTCCTAGGGGAAATCCTGACGGTTCCATCTTCTACCACTGCAAATGGGAAAATATATTTGGGAATATATTTCCCATTTGGGAAAATACATTTTCACCACAATAATTATGACTGCAATCTTGCAAAGAGCTTTATGAATGTCATTTAAACTTTCACATAATCAGAGGCTGAAGAATGTTTGGGGTTTTGCAGTATCTTTTTGAATCCACAGCTAACATTCATTAAACTAAATTTGGTGAAAATAACTGTAAAATGTATTCAAATGTTACTTTTAAAATGATAAACATTTAAAAGTATGCATTTTGTTACATCTCCAGTTCTTTATTTCTTTACTTTTGTATCTTTTTAGAAGGAAAAGACCTTCCTTGAAAAAGCATGTGTGGAAAAAAAGTATAGTCTTTTGAAGTGGAAGTTCCTGGTCTTTGTAGTTGAAAGATTAGCCTTTTATTAGATGATCTTGACTGCTGAGCAACCAATTTAAGTTAGTCCCGGGAGAATTCTTTAAATTAAGTTTAGCTGTATATTGCTGAGAAGATTAAAGGCTTTTTGGAGCTCTAAAAGAAAAGACTGTATTGCATGAAAATTAGGACATAGTTCTTTTCATTATTTTCTTCCTAATGAAAGCTGTTCTCAGTTCATTTGTACACAGGGGCATGCACACATACATGTATGTATCTATAGCTGTGTTTGTATTTCTGTATTTGCATCTGTATCTGTATTAACTTGTATACACACATAGTCAAGGCAAGGTGAACAGATTCCCAATAGGGAGGTTTGAGGGTTTTAGCCTTGTAACTAATCTAGTAGGTATGTGACAAATTCCTGTGTCACTTATGAGTGTAGCTGTAGGATATGAACATGCTTTGGGAATGTACACTGCTCACATAAAAACACACAACGTACAATCTTATCAGCATGGGAAGAAAAGAAGGGAAGAAAAACTCTCCTACATGCAGTACACCTGATGAACCTGAAAAAGCTGTGGTGAGGCCACCTAAGAAAGGAAATTAAGAAAACAGAATGTGAAGCTTAAGCAGGGCTGTTCTGTTCATAAAATTAGAATTACAACTAAGTGGTGATGATGATGGTAATCGTTGGAGATGCATTTTGATGCTGTTCCAAATTCCTTCTCACCAGTACTTCATGCTGATGCACCTTATCTCCTGCACTGATGATCGTCATGTCAACGTGTTAGGCGTGTGCTGGGATGCAGTAAACTTGATCTCACCTTTACCACCAAGATATTGTGGTTGTTTTGTTTAAGAAGTTTGAATAGTGAGATCTTCTCATAGTGGCTTAGCAAGCTCTGCAGCACTCCAGCCTTGCCGTAGCCATGTCTGAAGGCTGAAGACAAGAGCAGTAACAAGGAAACCACCCATTACTGATCTTGATGGCAACTAATAGCACAGATAACAGTAGCCATACAATTTTTAACACTAATCTCTTTCTCCCGTTTCCTTCCACAATCAGACAGGAGCTGTATTGGCTTTTGTACATTGTCCCTGAGGCTGATTTCAGATAAGATTTGGGAAACAATAGAGATTAAATCTCACACTGCTAATACACAATGACTAACAGTGTAGTGAGTGTAAAAAATAAATGTACTAAAAGTCCAAAGCATTGTTGCACCTTAGTGGAAACTATCCGATGGCTAATGCTAAGTACCTAATGCCCAAAAAACTACTGTGACTGAGTCTTCCATCAGAAATGCTTCTTCTCAAAGAGCTTCTGAAAATATAATAAAAAAAAAAAGTTCAATGATTTTCAGAAATCTGGAGCATATTGTAGCCTCTACAGATAGGTTGAACCCTACTGCACAGTAATTCTTCCCCTTTGAAGTAAATCAATACTTTCTTTTTGTGTCTGATGAACATTTTATTTTAAAAAAGTAAATTAAAAATGGCATACAAATATGCATTCTATATTTCCCTCCAAAAATGATTCTGAAAGAACAGGAAAATCCAAAGGCCAAAGTAAAGATTAAATGTGTATTATTGCTTATGTTTGAATTAAGTGAATTTCTTTGAAATCTGTGCATGATTTCAAAGAGCAGAGTGTTGAAAACAAGTTAGCAAGATAGGAGAACTAAGCTCTGTATCTTTCATAGACTCTATGATAACTGTGTGAACTACTTCAGTCTTTGGGGTTTATTTTCCAAAGACCATAGACACATGTTCTTTAGTCTTCATTCAACCAGTTTGAAATATCAGCCTCAGGCCTGATTTTGAGCAGTCTTTTCTATCCTCACACTTCCCTGTGAATAACATGGAAAATGTTTAGCATTTCTGAAAATAAACCAGACTAATAATATTTTGAGTTGGACATCTAGTTGCTGAGATATCTGCAAATTTATTTAGGAATTTCCATGTCATTTTGTATCTCAGTTGCATATACTGAAATGAAGAGATTTTCCTACCTATTGTTGGCGACTGAAATAATTCATCATTTATCATTTATCATGACTGGTAAGAGATTGTATTTTTGACTCAGGAGAGCAACTTGCTTCTTTGAAGTGACACTCAAGTCACCTGTTTTGTGGTACAAACCTTATGTCCTGGTAATGTCTTATAGAGAACACAATTTCATGGGGAAATTCAACAATTCAACTTGTGGGACTAGATTTACAGGAAAGTTGAGATCTGCTTACTGAGAGACACAGCGAATTTTATGTTCACTCAACCCCAGTATAATTTAAGAGTAACCTAATGTTCACAGTTACAACCTCTGGACTGGTATCTGGAGCTTACAGTACCAGTCAGTGATCAACAAAAGTGTAAACATACCCTCATGTCATCCTCTTAATTTCCCTTCTGCTTCAGTTCTTTATCATATAGGATTATTTTTGTTTGTACATAAAAATCTGTCTGAGCTCCACGCTGCCTTTGCTGCCAGATCTCAAGTTCCTACTCTTTCCTATGGAGGGATATAAGGACAGAATTCCCCTTAAAAAATGCTGAGAAAAGTTGTTTCTCTTTAAAAGTACCTAATTTTGTCCTGCTGCATCCTCAAAAACATCTGAATCATTTTCCACAAGCATTTGAGTCATTAAAGAAATCAAGCATAGGAAATAGCTTCAGTTATTAAGCTATAAGCTATTGAAAGTAGACTTGTAAGATACAAAAAATAGTTTCAAACTTATATCTTGCTGTATGCTCTATTTTAAGCTCTATAATTAAAAGTACATTTTTAATGTGTTTCGTTCACTTTGGGGAGGCTGGAATTCAACAAAAGTAGTGTTCAGCTTGGTGGCAGCTGACTCAAAACCCCTTACTTTCATTTGGATAAAGATAATGATAAATATTTTGCATCATTTGAGAGCAATGAAAAGGAACTTGCATGAGTCAACTTTATGGATGATAGGCTTCGATACAGTCACAGTTCAAATTATCTTTGCAAATACACATCTGGAATTCAAATAACCACAGATTTTTAAACAGATTGTTAGTGTTTATACTCTTCTTACAGCAGCATAAACTGCAGCAAGATTTTTCAAAGAATGGGTATTAATCTATTTTAATGCATTACCCTCAACCAGGTAAGACTCCACAGCAGCAGAGTTCAAGAGCAAAGTAATTGTTCCTGTTTTGTAAGATTTGCAGAAGCAATGTCATTTTCAGCCTTTGCTTTTAGTAGTATTCCAGTATTCCACTGGAGTGTGGAGCAACATATGGGCATTTCTGTATGTTTACAAGAAAAGCCATTTTTCAAATAAACAGCCATTAGCAAAACAATAGGGGCTTCTAATCTTATTAATCCTCTAAAAGATTGCTGAGACTGGGTAGGGGACTATAAAGCTCATGCTGGCCTGTGTCTCTGTGTCATTTTAATACCAGAAAGCTGTTGTCCCTGATCCATATTCCCCCGCCCACCTTGCTCCCGTGGTGGATGCTGTGAGTGTTTGTTGTAGGCAATACCAAGTGAGGTCAGCGGCTGCCGTTCCTGCTCAGCTGCTGCCGGCTGCAGCTCCGCCTCTGTCATCCTTGTGGTTGGACCCTGAATGACTTGTGCCTCTTCCAGGGAGCGAATTCCTCACAGGAATCGAGTACCCAGGGGTGTAAGGATGTGTACGAGCTACAGACAGAAGCTGCTAGTGAGAGTGTTAGGAGTAGGGGCAGCTGGTGATCCCAGGCACAGGGGTGCTGGATGCTCTCTCCCTCTGCTTTTTGCACGTTTTCTTTCTGCTTTGCTTTGCTGATTACCTGGCTCTAGCAAAGGCAGAGACAGGGATGTTCTGTGCAGTGCAGAGACACCCACTGGTACATTTAAGCAAAAAATTATCCTGCTTCAAAATATGTGTGACAGCCATCTTAACTTCTGGCAACAACATGGGAAACTGGAACTGCTGAACCTTAGGGAATAACGTGCTTCAGAAACTATCCTAAATGATAAAGGCATTGTGGCTATATGTAGCTGTCTGTGCTGCACATCTGAGGGGACCAGCCCAGCAGTTTAGCACACCCTTCAGCAAATCACCCTAAAGATGACCTTGTGTTTGCCCTGGTTTCACTGGGACAGAATCATAGGCCTGTCCTGATCTGGAGCCCATTACCAGTTTGGAGCCAGCCAGCCAGCTGACTTGAGTTAGTTACAGGTGTTATTTCATGCAATCAACTTCACACTCAGTATAAAGGAAGAACTTGGTGAGGGTGGGAGGTTCCTGTTCAGATTCCTTATGGCTCTGCTCTTGAAGACTATAGTGACCATGGTACCTCTGCTGGGTTGAGTATAACTTTATTTACTTTATAGGGGCATTGGTATTAGTTTGGCTGTTTCATTAAACCCATTTTCATTTCAGCTTGTGAGTTTTCTCTCTTCTGTGATCCCCCTTCTTGGATGGGGAGTGGTCACTGGGGGTAGAGAAACTGTTATGACTTGTCCCTGGGTATGAGCTAAACAAAGACTGTATTTTAGTGCTTCTAGCTGCAAAATGCAGTCTGAAGCAGTTTTGGAATGGAATGCCCTTTGAAGCACTCTTAAGACTACTCTAACCCCTACTGGGGCTGAAATGGTTTCAAGTCCTCCCTGTAAGAAAGCAGTTAAGGTGTCTAAAAACTGCAGCTCATATGAAGTTTATGCCAGTGTTTCAAAGATCCCTGGTATGCTAAATGTCTTCAGTTTCAGTGTAATACGCTATTTGCCAATATATATAACCTGTTTATCCTAATATGCTCTGTTACTCAGTTATTTTGCAACCCCTCCATTTTTATTTTTCCTGCACCTTTGGTACCACTGAGTTTCATCTCTGGCATGCAACTTGTGTTTCTGTTGCTTCGGGAGCACACCCTCGGTGAAAGCTCTTCTGTCCTGCATGCTTGTGTAAGCATACCATGCACAGCATTTGATTAAGGCATGTGAATTAAAGACCCAAACCTAAATCTCTAAGTCTGGAGTGATTAAGAATGTTAGGTTGGATTAAGTTTTTTCATGAACCATCTTTTTTTAATCCTAGAACAACAGGCTTCTGACCCACATGGTTGCGGGAGTATGATCTGACTGTAATTGACGTAATGGTGTCTGCTGCAGACTGTTAGGGCAGTGGTATCTTGTGTTCTAGAGAAGCAAGTTCAAATCATTTCAGACATGAAAGAACTATCCAAGATGATAGCTACAAGTGAGGCAGTTCTGACTTAATTCCTTCTGTCTTTCCTTCAAGTTGCTGAAATAAAAGGCTCTAGATGACTTTCTAGAGCTGGAGCCTCATTTCTCATAAGGGGAAATGTGTGTGCTTTGGTTTACTCCCAAGAAAGGATTGATCATGGATCAACAAAGGGTGTCGGGCTTAGGGTTGAGTTTTGAATTCCCTGATCCTTATTGCTGTGCAGGTGGCATAACCCAATCAAGTGGCATTTTGCCCTGGGAGACAGTGGTTGTGTTATCTATCACTCCCTGTAAATAGCAAGTGTCAGTTTCAGCCTTTGTTTCCCTCAAAAGGTGTGTTTCATATACAGTGGGAACTTGTAGCTTTGCAGGTTCTGTGTCTCACCCTTATGAGTTTTTCCTGTAGCAGCAATCATAAATTTGGTAACCGACTCCTCAATGAGTCATTTCTCTGGCCCGGGTTGCTCCCTTCCAAGCAGGCATATTGCAAGCCCCATGCTGCTTCTGGGAAACGGCACCTTCTGACCTGTGCATTCATACGCTTTCTCTCCCCACCCCCACCCCCCCCCGGGAGTTCAGATTTCTTCAGCAATTTACCACATGGAAAATACCCCGGGGTGGCTGAAGGGAGAGGTAGTGGCTTTGAGGCAATGAAGAATTGGGATATGCGTCCCTGCATAGGAAATGCAACACGCAGAAAATCTTTGAGGTTTAGGAAAAATCCTGTCATTTTATAACTGTTCTCCTAGCTCGGGAGGAGGATATTAAATACAAGCTTGAACCTTGTGTTGCTGGGCACCTCTCTCGAGGACCCCGAGCATCACGCCTCTTGCCTAGCTGCACCCTTGAGGTCCATCTCGTCTCCCGTCCCTTTCTCTCTCCGTTGTAGGGGGATACGGGCACAGCTGAGGGACGGGGCCCGGTGTGGGCAGCAGCTTCGTGCGGGCTTCACCCTTCCGTTGGGCATGTGCAGAGCGCACGCCTCTGCCCGCGGGTGGGTGAGTGAAGCTGCCGGTGCCGCACCTGCTCCCTGGGCAGCACGAAGCGCTGCCCCACCTGCGCTCGCGTGGCACAGCCGGGGATGGACGGGTGCTTAAAACCCATCGCTTGCCCTTGCCCCTCCCGCTCCGACGGGGCGGAACCTCCCCGAGGCCGTGCAGCCAGGGCTGCCGGCCGGTACGCCCCTCACCTCAGCTCTCCTTTCCCCTCGCTCCTGTCCTGCTGCCGCCCGGGGTACTCGTGGTTCCTTTCGCGGGGCTCTGCCCTCACCTATTCCCGCTCCCCTCACCGCTCCCCCCTCACCGCCGCGCTCGCACTCACGCTCGCTCGCGCGCGCGCACGAGTGACATCACCCCTATCCAATCAGCCGCCGCCGCTCCCCGCGCCCCGCTCGGCCCCGGCGCCCCCGCGTGAAGCGGTGTGGGGTAGGAGGGGGGGGCGCGGGCGGCTGTGAGGCGGGCGGCGGGCCGGGCCGAGCTGTGCCAGGTGTGCGCAGCTGAGGCGGGACGCCGCGGGGTGACAGCCCAGCTGTGCGGCAGCACTGCACAGGTAGGGCACGGCTGGCTCCGTAGCGGGTGCAGCGGAGAGCACCCCGCCCGCGTTGCGCAGCGGGGTCCCGATTAGGAGACGCGAATAAGAGCCGCCGCCCCTGCGGCGCTGCCCCCCCCACCCCGTGAAGGGAGAGGGCTGCCCCCGGGACGGGTGCGCCGCGGCCGGGGGGCTTGCAGGGGCGGGGTCCCTGGCGCGGCGGGGAGTCAACTTTACCGGAGGAGCTGCGGCAGGTGTGGGGTGGCGGGCGGCCCTTCGCCCCCAGGCTGAGCGGCGGGAGAGCCCCGACCTATTCCGCGGACGGTGCCCTGGCCTGGGCGGCGGGGCCCGTTCCTGTAAGGCGGCCGTTACACGGCATGAGAAGCGGGGGACGGCGGTGAGGGGAGTCACCCCACTCGCAAGGCGCCTGGTCGCTGGGGACGGGATTAGACGGACCTGGGGGCTGTCGAAAGTGGGACGCCTTCCCCCGGTAATCCCCTGGCAAATGCCGTCCCTCGGCGGGGGGGCCGCGCTGCCGTGCCCCCGGCCGCGCCTGCCGCCTGGCAAGCCCAGGGTTACCAGAGCCTGCCGCAGGGAAAACCCAGTGCTCGGTTTCGTCTCTGGCGCACGTATGGATTTTGGCAGCGTGAGAAAAAACGTATCCGTGCTCTGTTCCTATAGCGCATCATTTTCGCAGCGCTGTGGCTGCGCGGGTTGCCTTCCAGAGCAGCCCGCACGCCCAGGGGCAGCCTTGCTCCATCTCATTTGACGTGGTTGCATTTTGGGTGCGTTTAATGGTGATCAGCTGAAATGGGTTTAAAAAGATATTTTTTTTTTTTCATTGCATCTTCTTGCTGCAAGAATAATAGTGTTTCACTTTGTTTTCCCCTTGTAAATTGCTAATTATGTATCTTTTCTGTGTCACTTTCGCGTAAATGGCAATAATTCAGACTGTAGTAACACCTGCTGGTGAGAACAGAAATACCACTTGCGGACATTGCCATTGCTGAGCTCTGCTAAAAGTCACCTGAAGGGGCTGAGCATGCCCGGCACGCTATGCCTGAGCTGCAGACTGAGTGAGGGGCTCTTTAGGAATTCTATCTGCTCTGAGGCAATGTTTAATTCTACTTATAAAACTACTGGAGATTATCTATGAAGTTAATCAGCTATGCTCCATTTAGTAATGAAAGTAAACTATGACCTGCGAGCTAAGAATGTTTTGAGTGGTTATTACAGTAGAGCCCATTAAAAAAAAAAAAAAAAAGCTTCTTTAAGGTTTTAAAAATAAAGCATTATGTAATTAGTTGTGTAGAACTTAAAGAGCTGCGTAAAAACGTGGCTGCCTTTGCAGAAGTGGCTCTATCAAAGGAGATGTTAATAAATAGTCTTTATTTAGTATGGTTTTTGCATGAAATTACTTGTATACCAGTAAAAATAATATTCAAGTAAAAAACTTGAAATTTCATAGGAGTGGGGAAGGACTTTATGAAAACAAGTTAATTTATAAAAATTCTTCCTTTTTCTACCATCAGTAACTTAAATATATTTCTTATAATGTGACTATTTTGCAGATCCTTGTAAAAGGATGATCTTTGTCTCATGTTATATAAATAAAAATCGACCAAAATGTCTTCAATAAGAACTTAATGTTGTAGGATCCTGTTGGTAATATGGAGCTTTTTATTTATTTATCTCTGAATGAGGATTATCAGCATCAGTTGTTTAGTTTTGTATTTGTGTTTAGCGGTAGCTGACATTGCATGAAAATATACTTTATCCATCCCTAAATTTTGCAAAAAGTAAAAATAAGAAACTAAGCAAAACACTTCTGTGCTTGTCCATGTTTGTATTATATGCAATGCTGTCCCAGACCCAAAAGAGATTTCCAGTTTTATTTCTGAGGGACACCAAAAAGAAATGCCATCTCATCACAGCTGCATGGTAATGCAAGAACTTACTTGATTTCAGAGAATCTGAAGTATCTTAAATACCCTTTGTAGAAGAAATCCCACTTTATTATATGGAACAAAGGACTTTAAAGTGCTTTTTTGAGCATGTTGTTCTGATACAGTCTTATCTATATAATCGCATACTATCTTTTTTTCTACAGGAACCTTGTCTCATTCAGTGCACGGAATGGATGGAGCTCACTTAACACAGTTCAGTATTTTTCATTGATCACTGTGTAAGCCCATGATTTATTTACTCCATATTACTCAACTCTGCTTTGAAGACAGGACTGATAACATCTCCATGGGCTTTGCTAGAGTGCTTATCATTACACGATCAGAATGCCTCATATAATTATTAGTATATCAGACACTACCGAAGATGAGACAAGACTTTTATGGATGGTGAACAGAGGCACAAAGAGTTAGGTGGAAAAGCATTCACTCATTTTGCATGTCCAGTTTGAAATAGCTTTGATTTTTGTAAATATATATGCTCAAGTTACAACTTGCACTGCTTTTAGTATCAGTCCTGGGTGCTCTACATTGTGAAAGTATCTGCAAAGTGGATGGAAAAAAGAGGATTTTGCAATTAATTACAAGCTATGGAAATTAAGGTTGAAATTGTTGTGTGTGACAGTAAGAGAAATTTAGCATTAGTTTCTGCATCATATTTCGTGTGTGTTCATCCTGTGCACTGAATGAAGCAAGGTAACTTTGAAGGAGCAGTAAATGTTAGTTTAAATATTGTATTAAAATGTACATGCTCAAGGGAGGTGAGTTATGGTTGCACAGACAAGAGTGTTTGGCATTTTATGAATTGGAGATGCAGTCCCAGTTACACAGCAGAGTGGCACAGTTAGTAGGGCATTTGCACAGGTACTTCTAATGGTGGAAAAGTGCTGAAAGGTGAGTCCTTTCTATTCCAGGCTTTAGAGGGAGTGTGTCATGGTGGATGAGGGCTCTTTTTGCCAGTCCTCTGTAAACAGTCCTTCTCACTTCATCCTTTATACGTATCTGCTAATGACCATCTCCTTTTCCTCCTGTAGACAGTTTCAGTCTTTGTTTTTTAGGTATTTCTGGTCCTGACCATTAAAGAATTGTCTTAATTTCATTTTTCAGCCAGTTGTTTCTCCTTGGTTTTTTTTTCCTGTCAGCATTCCTTTAATTTGCTATTTTTCATTCCCCAGAGCTTCCTCTTCTGGATCTGCTACATCAGTCCAGCTTAGTCTCCTCCTTAGTCTCCAGTCAGTTTTCCTGTGCTTTTACCAGACATTGGCCTCAATTCTTACTTCTCTTCATAGACCATAACTTGGCTTTTCTGCTTCTCCTGAACACCACAGTATTTTTTTTTTTCTTAGAACTTGGTTAATTTTGGTACATTATTAGAGATACAAGAAAGAGCATTGACTGAAAGCTTGCCTCTGCTGGTGGCTTCAAAACATAGTCACTGACGTTTCTTTAAGACATTTCTGCTGAAATGAAGAAAGAAGTTGATTATGGTGTTTTCCTTCATTGTTCCTTTTAAAAATTGAACCCCTGAACAAATTATTCAGTGCAGTATATATGTTTTTATATACTCTTTGCAGAAAGCAAGGTCAGACAGGACACTTTGCCAAAGTTTTAAGTAGTAAACATTGGAAATGCTGAACAATTGAAATAGTCTGAATTATGAAGAAACATCAGCAATTCTGATGAGAATGTATACTGTGTTTTTGCTTAACCCTGCTAAGTTTTATGGGTTTCTGGGGTGGCAAATACAATAGCTGATGATTTGGGGTTGGTTTGGGTTTATACTTTAAAAAAAAAAAAAAATTATGTTATGGGTTTTTTATGTCTATTTTTTTTTTTCTCAAATATTTTTCTAATCTTCTCACTGAAACAAGATCTGGCTAGAACTGTGACTGATGTGCCACCGTGTTTTTTTAAAATAAGGTAGTCCTTTAGATGTTACCAAAATACTATTTGTATTAAGTGCTGCTCTCATGTCTAAAATGAGGAGCATGGATCAGTTATGGTTTGCACCACAGACCAAATATAATAATTGATGTGAGACAGTATGTAAAAATGTATTCCTAGCTATGGAATCTTTTTTAGGAGCTCATACAAGCAGTGCAGTGTTGAAATGAAGAAATAGAAATACACATTTTGGAAAGTTCTTTGTTTGTAATGTAATGCTTCTGTAAGTGAAGCATCATGGTCAGATATGTGGTGTTCCTATGCAGAGGAGTTAGCTTGTAGCATAGCCATGAGATTGCAGTTCTTTTTATAGCTTTATTGAAAACATTCTGCTTTACCAAAGACAATTCCATTGTCTCCACTTCAGCAAAATATTTGAACAGAAGCGTAACTGTAATTTGCTGTTGATTCTTGGGCAAGCCAGTACTCAAAGTTGTTAAGCATGTACTTGAAATTACTGCTGTATTTGGTCCTTCAATAAGTTGTTTTTCTTATCCATAAAATCTGAGTAATGCACTTCAGCTTAACAAATGGTAAATTTAATTTGTCTGTAAAAGTCAAAGAAAGTTCTTTTGACATTGTCAAGCGTTGAAACAGACTGAAGTTGTGCAGGAAGAGTAGCAGTGCCAACTGAACTAAACATTTAAAGTTACAGACTGAATCCCCTTTAGTTTTCATAGGTAATTTTATTTAAATGCATTGCTAGATTAGTTAGCTTTGTTGTATTGTAGGGCTGTTTCATGGGAGTTATGAACTGGATTCAGTAGCTTGGTCAGTTAACTTCGATCATTTAATGTTGTACTTAAGTAATGATCCCTCTTCAGTTTCATCAGAAGAAAGGATACCTTTTATTAATACAGGTGTTTTCTATTATGAAACTTAGTCATTTCAAGCAAAATCTCACACACTTAATCTGAATGTAGTTATTTAAAACAATGCCAAACAAGTGGAACAGGCTGTTAATGTTGTCAGCACCTAGTTAAGGTGCTAATAATTGTGGGACTGATGAGTGCTTGTTGAATGAGAACAGTAAGGATGCCCTGTCTCAAGCAGAGGAATGCAATAACAGAACAGTGACTGGAATTTGGGGCTTACCACAACTTTGAAAGAACTCCATGTGTTCTGTAAACCCACTGAATTTTGGAATGATGGCTTATAATTTAACTAATGTGATGTAGTGATGAATATATGATTTTTTGAAAGCTATCTTGATTTTATTAATATCATAAATTCACTTTTCATGTATAGTTTTGTTTTTCACTCTGTTCTTTAGGGTTTTCATGTCCAAGCCTAATCAGTAAATCTTAATTTTCTTGCATGAGAACAGATGCAGCCTTATAACATAAATATTTCTTAATGTTCCTTCTAGATAACTGCATTTCCAACTAGTGTGCTTTCTTTAAAACTGGAAATAAAGCTGACTTTGTTTTTTGTCTTCCCAACTATTCACTGATGAAACCTAAAACAAAGTAAAAAAGAAATTTAATGCTTTACTATGTTGAAGATCAAACCTGTGTTTTCCTTTTACCAATGATTATTATTGAACATCTAGAAGTGCCTACCTAGTTGGGTAACTAACCTAGTGATTAGGCCTGTCATTTATAAAGTTAGAAGACTTGCTAGTTGTGAGTTGTTGCAACTACGAGCTGCTAGTAGCATTTCTAGCTAAAGTATGGCATGTTTTCATCATGAACATTTTTGAGCAAAGCAAAAATCAAGTAATAATTAAGATGAGAGCAGCTAGAAAGATGTAATTGTTTTAATCTATATTTCTTCTAGTGAAGAATAAGGCCATCATGGTTTTGCACTTTTGCCAGAAGCCCAGTTCCCCTTTCATCAGCTGTCTACAGTTTAGTTCTTTTATAAAAATGAACTTTGGAATATTGAACAGTTTCCACTGCAGATTTTCATTATAAAGGAGCTCCAAGGGACACCAGCTGCTGTTGAAATAGATCTTGGCATGCCACGCATTCTGAAATGCTCCTTTTTCCCCTTCTTGTTACTTCCTGAAGCCTCTTCACTCTTGGTTTTTATTCTACCTTATACTCTTGACTTTTCCTGGTTTTCTCCTTTATTTATTTATATATATATTTTAACATATTATTGTTTTGAAAAAGTATCCAGTTCTGCCATTTAGCCTTGGAAAACTTTAATGAGGCCATAACAATGGCAAAATTAGTCTACAGCTTGACTGTTAACAGGTTGTTTTTGAAACAAACTAAAGATTGGTAAATGTGAAAGTTTGTCATTATCCGAGCTTAACAAAATATTCATTATTATTGATTGTGTTCATTCCTTTCTTGACTCTTTATATAACACATAAGAATTGTGCCAGCTATTGTAAGCAAACCTACTAAAGAATAACTAGTGGAATAGTGCCAATGCTGACTTGTATTCTAAACAACTAGCTTGGTAACAAAGTTACATTTTGTTGTTTAAACATCTGATGTTTCAGTTCTGCCTTAGGTCTTGTCAGGTGGAAACTTCATTTTGTTTGGGGATTTTTTTTTTTAGTTGTGGGCTATCTTTTTGTTTGTGTTTTTTTCCTAAGTAGGATGAAAAACATCCTCTGGCTAGAGAGAATGCTGAATAAATAACCAGAGTTCTTTGGCTCACCAGAGTTCCACGCCTCTTTCATTGTTGATGTTGAACACATCAACAAAACCTAGTTCCAATTATTTTAAAATTACATAATGGAAAAAAATACCTGTCTCGTCTGGCCTCATCCATTAATGTAAATTTCTATACCTACACAAACACATCTATGTGTGGTCTCACTTTTTCTAATGTACTTCCGTTTTGTGAAGACAGTGGACTGAAACAGAAAGTTATCTCTAATAAATACCCCAAGAGTAATAGGAAGAGAAGCAGATAATGTAAAGTAGGATATTTTTTTTGAAGAAATGAGCATAAGTTACCAATTGCATTAGTAAAATGTCACTATAAACAGTACTTTGTGGTACTTGCATTGTATTAATGAAATTAACAAGAAAAATAAAGCACACTTACTTGGTAATGGATCCTTTCTATTCTTCTGAGGACCTTCTGCCAATATGTGCAAAAAAATGAGTCATTACTTGTGGGATTTTCTTGAACTGAAGTATTTCTCTGTTTCTTCTTGGACAAGCTGTTCTGAATGTAAAACCAGTGTAAACTCTCCCTCTGGGATAATGGAGTGGATAATTGTTTGAAAAACATGAAATAGCTTTTTGTTTTTAATGTGTTGGTGATCTGTGTTTTATTAGCTAAGAATACTTGAGATGACTAAAGGGTTTTGAATGGAAAAAAAAAGACTTGATTGCATTTTCATTACTGGCGGTTTGCCGGTTCATTTATTATTAGCCCGTGTGATTACCAAATGTGATTTTTTTGGGAGCATGGAGGAAAGAGTCTCAGAAGAAAGATGAATTTGCACTTAGCTGCATGGGTGGGACACAGTAAAAGATGAGCCTAGATAGACCAAGTATTGTTGAAATAGAAGTTTAGAATCTGATGCTGAGCGTGGCAAAGTCCGACTGAAGCCTAAAGGCATAGAGCAAGTTCTGTGGCGAAGCAGCTCCCGGTCTGCGCGAGTCCGGCCTTTGCCACTTCCGCGCGCGTTCTTTTCTAGCAGTGTGCTCCGGGGCTTCTCTACACACCAGCTGACCCAGGCTTCAACGGGCTGAACCAGAAAACATGGCTTGTCTCATTTCCATGAAATCTTATTTGAAGCGTTCAAAAGATAGACTCTCTATTTTTTTCAGAGTAATTAGCTCCACTCTAATGTGATATTTGTATCTTAAGGTACAGCAGCTTCAGATAATGCAGACAGTGCCTATGCATTTATTGGAAGGAATTAAGAGAGGTTTAGAATATTGTTTGTTATTTTTTAAACTAGAACAGCTCTGAAAAACCTATTCTTCAGTGTACTTCTGTATTAGCTTAGTTTTATTTACATGAATTTAGTGAGCTTTTTGAGGCCTGTGAATATTTTTCATCTGATCTTATCCTTGGCAGTGTTGCTAATTGGCATTATTTAAAGTCAGTGATTAGATGAAGCTTGAAAATAATCACTAAGTTTTCCTATGTGTGTGTTTATTTTTATTTTTTTGAAATTTCTTTTGAAGACCAAGCACTGTTTCTGCATCTGTGCTACAAATTACTGGTACTTGTGTGACAAGGGAAGAAAGGTAGGTATGGGGAAAAAAATGCATGTCCCTTTTTGGCCCCTGTGAAAAAAATTCTAATACACTGCATTAAACCAATGAGAATAGGTCATGATTTACTGTTGTGTTAAATACTGTCAAAGTAGTTCTTTGCAGACCAGCTTCAAGTAAATATGGTAGATAAAGGTAAGATTTTCATGGCTAATTAGGTATTAATATTTTTTGTACATACCAGATCACTTTTTCTAAAAGGAAAAATATTTATTGTGTGGGCACTGGCTAGATCCTGTGCTATTTAATGAGGTATGCAAGCAGCCAAAGAGCAGATACTTGGTGATTTGACTTGGAGACACTGCAATCTAAGATTTCAAAATTACTTTAAGGGAAATAGGCTTGTCTGTATAGCTAATAAACTGCATTTTGGGAGTGTTGGTTTACCAGGAGGGTAATTCCAGCTCTGCTTCATAATACATACCATCTTTCCAGAGAATCCAGGGGGATAATTTTTGCCTGTTCAAGAAGAATATGTTCCCTATGTATATATAAATGTATTTTTTTTTTGCTTGTCACTTTGTCTTATCTAAAAGTTTTGTCAGAACATAAAATTCAGTAAGGACTTTTCAGAGTTAAATATGGTCAGATTTAAGTGGAAAGACTTTTTATTAGCTTTTAGCTTTCAGCTTTTAAGCTTTATCATCCAGACACAGGTTTTGGGCTAGACTGAGCACTCTCTGGCTGAAGATGTTTGCTGTAGTATAGAACAACAATCTTTAGGTGTTTGGAGTAACCTGGCAGAGCATAGACACTTGTGTCTCTTCAGTATGGCCCTTCAGGATGTTGCTAAACACTTAGTGTATTTACAAATGCCATATGTATTCATAGAATCTTTCCCTGAGAATCTGATCAGTACACATGAAAGATTGCCTCTGGGTGCATTTGGGTAACATTTCAAAAATTTTATTTATTCCTCCTGGCAAATACCAACATTTTCTGGTGCTGGATGTGCTAGTATTGTTTGTTCTCACGCTTTTATCTGAATTCATATATATAAACATTAGGTACATAAACACTTTTGTCTCTTTTCCTCTGGTCTAGTGGCAGTTGGCAGGTGCTAGGCTTCCAAGAAGTGAAGAGCTTTTAGCTAAGCAGCTTGGTAATTGGCATACAAGTTGAGTAAGGAAATTGCTTCCTTCTTCTATGCTGCATACAATACAGTCTTTTTTTAAGGACTGGTTCTTTTTCTTTTCCAGAGAAAATCAGCCATTATTCAGTTTTCTTAAAAGTAGGCATGTAGGCAGCATGAGGAAGAAATACTTGTGTTTCACTGAACTGAGAGTCCACAGCTCAGTCTCACCAATATTTTTGAAAAGCAGCCTAATGATGTTTAAAAGTGGGTGCCAGTTGGGGAAAAAAGTCAGGGGTACCTGTGAGAAATGTGTGACAAAAGAGAATCCTGGACAAGGGAAAAGAGTTGTCAGTTTGCAGTTATACAGAGAATGGCTCTTTTTTTTCCCTCCCTCCATTAAGAACTACAGTTCTCTACCATGTAGATGAAAACAGGACTCATTCCTCATTTTTTTTATCTTGCTACCTAATAGAAAATGAGGAAGCAGAGCTCACTTTGTACACATTGGAGGAAAATTATTCTTGGATTCTTTTGCAAGTTTTTTCCTAACAAATCTTATAAATGGAAATAGCTTATAAATTTCATTGAAGCAGCACTTCAGTCTGTCACTTGGAATGGGGTTGCTGTACAAACATATGCTGTATGAATAGTAATAATAAGGACCATTAAATAGGTGAAGAAACCTGATGAAAGATTGAAAAGTGAATAGGGTACAATTGAAAGCATTAAGGCATGTGTGGAGAGTACAAGATACTTTGGTGTCTTCCTCAGTGAGCGCCACACCTCCTTTAAATTAATGATACAAGGAATTGTACTGTGTATGAGGATGTGTAAGAATGAGATCGTTAACTGTTCTTGATGTCATATTTATATTTTGAATCATTTGGGTATTTCAAATAAAACTTCTGTCTTTTTGTTTAAACCAGTGTAAGTTTATGAGTTGCTGACTTTAAAGGATTCATCTTGAAAATAGTTCAGCAAATGCTAGATTCCTTTTGTAATGCTCTCTCACTTCATGTGTCTTGTGTTCTAACTTTTGACACCAAAGGTGTAAATACTTCAGTGACTTCTCTTAAAGAAGAGCTGGTACTTCAGCATGAAACTGCAATGGGAAGTCATGGACTTGTGAAACACTTGGCTAGAATTTCAATCTTAGTCTTACATTTGGAAGTGAACTGTAACCAGTTTGAATTTTGGATTTTATTTTTGTATTCTAATGTACTTCTATGAAGGTTTTGTTATTTGTTCCACTGGGAACAATATTACAAAAATAATAATTAAAAGTATTACATCAAACGTATTTCATGACAATTTTCTCTAACTTGTATGCTATTTCAGTGGTAAAATGTATTTTTTATAACTGAACTATTTCTGCAGAAGTAGTCCCCTTTATTTCAAGTTTGTCCATCTCCTTTTTTGATCATTAATAACTTGTACAATTTTACCAAACTTCTGTAATTCAAACTTCTGCTTTTGAAGCTGGTACTATGGTGAAACTTTCCAGTTGGTGCTGGAAGTTGGAAGAAGTTGCATCTAGTGATTTACCATAACAGTAAGGTACATTGCACCCTCTGCAGGTCTTGTAATTCCTGAAAAGAAATAGGCGAAAGCATTATGGATTTCCACTGTGATTAGCTGGTTATTAGGTCTGACATTAATCACAGATGTCAAAGTATGCATTGGGAATAATTTAGCTGAAGTCAAGGGAGTGGTACTGTCATAAAATTGATTTTAATGAGCTTTATTTGTAGACAGCTTTGAAGATGAGAAGCAATTTACATAACATCTTATTTTGTCCACAAAAGAGTGGATTAATTTTTAGCTGCTGTTAGTTGGACAGCTCTCAAAGTACTGTTTGTTCACTGCAATTAAGATTAAAAGATCTGAGCTGGAAATGTAAGAGTGTACAATTACTTACCCGGCAGTGCTGTTCAGTGTTGTTCTTTCAACTACTTTTACTGCATAAAATTCTTTATACATTATATTTATACACTCGTGGACAACATCTGAACCCTTTCCTAAGAGGGTGCCTATATAACCAACCGTCTTAGCTGCTTGCAGGTCACTCTGGGTACTTCTGTAGGTGCTTAGGCAACATTGGCAACTTGTAATGGCCTTGTGCTATCAGACAGTCTCTGAATGTTCTCCCATAGTACCTGGTTGTTCTCCATGGGTAGCTGTGTGGAATAAGGATGAGTCACTTTGCAAAGTCCAGTTCACTATCTCCACTTCCTAGGTTGATTTGGCTGCAAATGAAGTAATACTTCAAGGAGAAGGAGATTTTTTAACTGCTGCTTCTGGTCTAATACATTAAATTTCTGATGCTTGCTAAAGGCATCTCAGGTGCTTCAGAATGCAGTTATATTTATGTTGGGCTTTTAAATGAAAAAAAGTATTCATGGGAAGTGTTTACATTAGACATCAAGGTAGTTAGATGCTGCATTGTTTAAGTTGGGTTAGGTTTGCTTTTTGGTGTCTGTGGGTGCTTAGCATTTCATATATCTTTTAGATATAAATTGCAACAAAGAACAGTTTTAGTTTCAAGACTCTCAATTACATGAACATTTCATTTGGCTCTGACATGTACCTTCCAGCATATTGGCTGCAGAGTGCTCACTTGATGGTTTCACTATATGGGGTTGTCAATTTTGTGATTAATGGTTCAGTAATTATGGAGGCATTACATCCTTCATAACTCACTACACAGTGAATTGTGAATTCCATTCATTCATTAAAAAAAACCCTAATCTAACTTCTTCAGGAATCACTAAGCTGTATTTTTAAATAACGTATTTATAACTGAGTCTTGAGATAATTTGAATTAAAACTAATTGTTTAATTTACTTGCAGGTTCTTAGAAAATTAACTAAAATTTGTGTTCCCACGGGAATTTAATATGTATATATCTTCTTTTGCTTCCATTTCTGTTCTGTGTGGTTATGGTAATGTAACTAAACAATTTTAATTTGTTACCACTGTTAATATTGACATGTATAAATATTTGAATGCTTCAGTTTGTAGTAATTAAAACAAGTTATAGGTACTATAACAAGCTGTAGGCTACTAAAAGGCTATGTAAACAATGCTAAAATAAGGTTACTGTGATATTAATTTAAAAAGCTATTAATAATTTGTGATTGCTACTCTGTATGTAACAGTACTTGATTACCTAAGTAGTTGATATTTCCTCACTATTTTAAATTTGTTAAAATTAAGCTTTAAAGTATTTCAACTATTTTTCTGTTGTCATGGCTTAATGACACTGTAGTTCTGTCAGAGAAGATCTGTGTTCCCCTAAACTCCATTGAATGATGTGTGAGCATACTGTAGGCTTCTTGGGAGCAGGGTTGGAAGAGGGTTTTTTGGTAGTATTTAATTTGATAGTTTTGCAGAATTTTTGAGCATCAGTTGCTGCTAATGCACTTCTCCATTTTAGTGTAATCATTCTGTTTTCTTCCAACTTTTTTATATAAGTTATTAATCTTAAAAAATTTTGTTCTGATTTTTGCTATCATAAAGATGCAGAAATTGAATTTAAAAAGAGATACAGTGCCATATTTTCTAACCGCATGCTTAGATTATTTGTTGTTTTGGAATACAGTTGAACATTTATAAAAAAGTAAGGCTTTGGGTGGAAAAAGTGAAGCATTTTCAACAGTTTTGAACCTATTTCACGGCTCTTTGAGTTAGTTTGGTTATTGAAATATATTAATAGATCAAGGGAACGAATGATAGCCCGGATGATTTGGTCTGTTGCTCTTCACAGAGGCAATATATGGGACAGTATTTAATAGTTTTCTCCTCTTTCACGTGCAGTGATCTGTCAA
>JAOEGS010009473.1:4143-16386 GCA_025447755.1 Corythornis vintsioides
TCTTTTTCTCTTACATTTCCAAATGTTAGCTGACTTGTAAAGGCCTTGGTCTTCTCCTGCAGCAATGAAACAGCACCCTAAATTCTCTGTCTTCTCCAAGATGCACTTGAGAGGACAATCCATTTCCAGAGAGCACCAGCACTGACCTGCCACAGAGAGGCTGATACACACACTGTAGACACTCCAGCTGAAAGTGGCTAATTTGTAGTTGAACACAATTCCCTCTGGTTTTTTGGGTTGGTTTTGGTTTTTTTTTCACTTAATACTTCACTCTTAACCAACTGTGTTGTGAAATAGCATATCCCTGCCAAAGTTAGAGTGCTGTCATTGTTCTAGATGTGTGGAACCTTCACAAGTGGTCACTGCACCCTCCTTTACTCCAGGACTGTCTTTCCTAGTGGATGTATGTGTCCAAAACCCCCAAACCACTCCTGAATGGTGTCTGTAGGAGACACTGTGTCAGCTCCTGGTGTTTATAGACAAAGCCCAAAGAATTATTCTGGCAGACCTTATTTTTAATGCCTTGGAGAATTGGAAATATTTTATGAAAGCTCAAGGAAATAAGAGAGCATATGAAATAAGAGACCATATGTACTTTAGATGGGCTTTAAGATTTCTGCAAATGGAGAAGTTAAATCAGAAGCTGTAAAAACTTCAGCATCAACTGTAACTTGCCAGGGAGTGCATAACTGACCAGTCTAAAGGATTGTTTCTGATCTGCAAGACTGCTGGTGCTGAAGACACTGTTGCCTTGTAGGTAAATTCCATTGTTTCATAGAATCTTATCAAAGAAAGTAATAGTGGGAATAATGGAATAATGGTAATACCTCAGAATAATGGTAATAATGGTAATATGTCAGAAAGGTGTTTTGTTTATTTCTCACTTTGCTTCTTGGGATTTTGGGAGGTGGGACATACTGATTTTTTAGTTAGTTATTAAAAAAAAAAAATCTAAGTTAGGAAATGGTAAGACCAGGCAAGCCAATAATTCTGTAATGTGTTGAATATCTCTTCTAGCCTTGAAGTCATGAACAATTGTAAATAAAGCATGAAAGAAAATGGAACTAAGTGGTAGAAGCATCTTGCTGGTATTGCCTGGTTTACATAGATGATATTGGAATTATATGATAGCAGGCCTGAGACTTTCAGTACAGTACTCTGAGCAAGCTAATTATTGCAAGACCAAAGTCGTGCAGTTTAGGATTTGGTATCAGTTGTCACAACACATCCATCCAGAATGTGAACTGCATCAAGTCCTTTGTGGAACGTGGACTTGACAGTGCTTTGCTTTAATCACATCTTTTGTGATGGAATCTTGCCCCAGCCCTGCTTTTATCCACATCTGGTTTTTCTGACTCTATTCGGGGACTTTTCTGCTTTTCAGCTGGGACCATCTTAAATATTCTCTGTTATTTTCAGGTTGTCTCAGTGCCTGAGGTGATTTTTAGCTCTCATTAGCTCTCACTTGACAGATTGATCATCTTCTCATTGTTACTTCATCCTCTTTTCCTTGAGCTCTGAATCGTGTTTATCCAGTAGTGGTTACTGCAGCAAGAAACCTTCTTAGGCTGCCAGATTGCTGCTTGGAGGGCTGATAGACTTATGGTTTTTCCAAAAGTTAATGATAATGCCAACCTGGCAGTGTCTTTGTAAGAAAACATACTTAGCTACTTAACTTTTGGCACCCTAGTTAGAAGGGTTTGGTTTATTTAGTCTTTTAGCAGAGACCCTAAAATCCCCCCACCCATCCTAGGGTGTATATATGGCTATTCCATATGTCTACAAAATAATACCCTGATACTTCTCAGTTTTTAAAGACATACAAAATTTCACTGAAAAAAAAAGTTACTACCTTGAAGAGCATAATAAGTAGCTCTTAATGTTCTTAGGCCTTATCTCTCTCTCACTGTATATGTATTTCTGCTGTATTTATCTGTGTATATAGAGATAGACATAGTCCTCCTCATCTAAAGGTGTGATAACCAGTTAATCATTTTTTTCAGTCACATGTATTTAAAGCAGAATGCGGTTCCTCAGGAAAATGCTACCCAGCCATGTCTGCCCTCACATGTACAAACTCATCACGCTTTCTACTGAACACATTTTCCTACCAGTTACATTTGGAAGGTGGCAAGATGCAGGGCAGGGTTCTGACTTTGTGCTTCTACTCTGAAGGGGAAGCTGAATATTTATTCCCTGATGCTCACAGGGAAAGTCACGTGTGGAGCAGGAGGCATATTCCACCAGTGGCCAGGACCTTAGTGAACCCCTGAGAAAGGTTTTATTTGGAATGGTCGTGTGCCATCCTAATTTGCACAAGCCTCCGACCAGTCTATGGAAAGTTTCACCTGCCCTACACTGGTGTGCACTTGGACCACCAGGATTCAAGCTTCCTTAGCCAGCAGGGGAGGTGAATTCCTGGTTTGAGTCACCATCTGTGCATCTGTCCCGGCCTAAGTCCCAAAGGTTCCATAGAAGGAATTAGTTGTGCCAGGAAGCGTAGCCGGGGGGAATGTACACTACACTTAACTGATTTAATCAGCACACTGGGGGTGACCCTTCATTGCTTCTTGGTTGTGGAGTCATTTATACCTGTGTGAAGTGAATGGGAAATTATACCCATTAGTACTCTCTTTATGCATGTTTAAGTGACTGTGCAAAGTGTAAGGTACTGGGGGAAACAAGCCTCTAATTTGTACTCAGAAGTGATTTGGAAGCCAGTACAAATGCTAGAGGAAAGAACAGCTTTCTAGCATCACAGGAATCTGGTGTCTTAATTATAGTTCAGGCAGCAACACTTACAGCTGAGATTGTTTCACACTTAGAAGATTCTGCTTTCTGTTGTTTAAAACGCTGCTGGATTTAAATTACTAAAAGAATTTCAGAAGAGCTTCAAAAAGTACGTGTTGGATATGTGGTCAAGTTATTTGTCTGTGTCATTTTTTTCTCATGGATAGTTTTGAAGTGGGGAAACATTTCTGTGAAAATATATGGAGTTTGAACAGGGAAATTCAATTAGGTGAAGGGCATTGTACATGTTGGCATCTCTCTGGAAATCTGTCATGGGTAAATGAAAAGTTTAGTAAAACCACCAATGTGTGCACAGACCTGTGTCCATGGACTTTTCCAAGCTTTTTGATGGTTTATAATAAGACTTTATTCTGCCTGAGCTCTGTGCTATCTCTGTTTCTTACACCTGGGCACCACTCTGAAGAGCACTGCAAAACCAGATGGATGGTGGAGGTGGCTCAGTTCATAGATTCATAGATATTAGGAGTTGGAAGGGACCTAGAAGATCATCTAGTCCAACCCCCCTGCCACAGCAGGATCACCTAGACCAAGTTCTTCTCAGACTGTTTGTTGTGTTACACTACCTCAAATCTCCCAAAATCTCTCTGCTGAAAGCAGACAGCACAGGAGATCCTCACCTGATGCTGACTCCATGAGCTTCATCGTGGAGCTCTTCTCCCCCAGAAACTGGATGTGTCCTACCCCAGGGCCTGAACAGGATTTTCCTTGAGTTTTTGGCTACCTTGGTGTTTAGTAATATGAAAATCAATATGTGTTTTAGGAATTCTGGTAGTGTTTATAATTTACCCCTTTTTATGCCTAAAATATAAATATCTGTGAAGGAAAAAAAAAAAAAAAAAGGTCTTACATAGAGGAATATTGATGAAGAAGCAATAATTGGCAGAAAAATGTTACAAATTATCATTATTATAGATTTCTAAAATTTGGATTTTTCCTCTACTAGGTGGATATGTGAAACTGCCAAGCAAAAAAACCTACAGGAATTTACCTGTAGAGTAAACTCTACCAACATTTCAGGCCATCATTTGTCCTTCAAGGACTAAGCAAATGGCTAACAACAAGGGAGGTTGTTGCAGGTCACTGTTTATCTGATAACCAACAGGCATAATTTTCTTAGCACAGCCAATAGCAACCACATGGTTCATACAATCCCAGACATGCACCAGCTGTCCAGATTTCCAGTGGGTTTTTCCTCTCCTAATTTTACACAGAACTCGTACAGAAAAGAGCAAGGACTTTTAAAGATTTTTTTTTTTAGAGAACATATGAAAATACAGATAGAGATGGAAACGTTTCTTAAAATGAACTCGTATAACCAAGTGTATAAATAAATTACCCTATCCAGTTCATTTTTTCTGGATGGAGTATACATAGGAAAAAAGCAAATACAAAATCAGTGCCACATGAGGGCACTGTCACCTCAGAACAGAAAGGAGAAACCATTGCAAGTCTGCCAGTGAAAAAATGAATCTGGAAAATATCTAATTATTCTCCCCATTGGGTGTTTTCCAAACACTCCAATGGCAAACTGACTTCATGGCACTGCTAATAGAGGAGCTCTTGTAAGAACTAAACTGACTCTCGTGCAACAGAAATATTACCAAAGTAATATCACCTTTGTGCTACAAGTAATGAGTATAAACTTCATGAATTGTTAATGAAGAACAACTGTGGCAGAAGAATTTATCTTCTTTTCCTCATAAATAACTAATAGGATACATCCTTGTTCTCACTCTCTTTTCATGTTACCATGTTGAGAAGTCTCATTTGCTGTTAGGTAGAGATTACAGCTAGCACTCTGTTGGTTTTCTTTTCAAAGATGAGCAGGTAAATAGTAGTTTAATGGAAATTATGTGTTTTCTTGGCTTTAGTCATGGTACATGGAAATACCATTAAAATACTAGCATACTGTTTCTATAAATACCTCCTTTAAGGTAGGAGTTTTGTTGGAAGCCCATTGTTTCCAGTACTGTAAACAAACTCTTGCTCTGAATAAATTGAATTTAAAAAAACAAACAAAACAAACAAACAACAACAAACAAAACAACACCAAAAAACAACTCATGATTAGTTTGAAAAAAAAAAAAATTTAAATGCCTGAAGTATTTTAACAGAACTGAAAGGCTTTAAACATCGACCAGTTTCTTTTGTGATGTCCCCACACACAAAACAAGATGATCCCAGACCCAAAGGGTTTATTGGCTACATTTGCAGATTTCTAGGATGTGTGAAAAACACCTGTCATTTTTCTAGAGCTGACATTATTGGAGCTTGCTGTGCATTAGTTCAGCACCCGACATCTTTGGACAGGATCTACCTCCCCTAATCCCATTGAATCCATGGGAACTTTAGCTCTTAAAATGCCAACCTATTGGACCAGTACTGGCTATAAAAATAACAGCAAATGGGACTAAGAGGATCCAAACTGCATCCTTCTTTCCAAAGGAGTCAGGTTCTGCACCAGTGTTTTAACCTCTATTAATAAAACCCAACTATGAGCAAGTGAATGGGAAGTGGAACGAACGACGTCCTTCCCAGTGTGTGCCCTCCTCCCCCTTGGGGCACACTGGTGGGCAGCAGGGTTGCCCCTAAACTGCTCCTGGGGCAGAAATAATTTCCAAGAACAAAACCCAAGAGGAGTGGTGCAACATGGACAGAGCCTCTCCTCCTTCCCATCAAAGGGGTGAGGGTATCAGTGTTGTGGCATGTGCTCCGCTGGGCAGTGGCTGGATGCAGATTGCTGCCCCCAGGAAAGGGAGGCACGAGGAGACCCAAGTCAGGCCTCTGCCAGATCAGGCCAGTGTCACACTGTGGGCTGCAGCTCTAATCTAGGATGAAAAGCCATGTAAATAGTTTAAGAATGGTGTATTTGTCCAGATGCATCTTCACTTGGATTTTGCCCTCATCGTTTCTTGCCTTGACAGGGTCTGTATTTGGAGTTCTGCTGGCATTTAGTGTCTTGGTGAAGGTACTGAGGCAGCCTGAAATGCAGTTCCTTTCTATAAGGATTCAAATGGAACCTGTTCAAATTATTCTCTTGCATAAAACCCAAAGTGACCTATTTTTTTATTTTTCTTCTTCCAACAGATCGGGAAGTGCTTAATTCTGTCTAGCTCAGTGCTAAGGAAACAGTGCTTCTAAATTGGTCCTTTATCACACAATGGTACTAGCTACTCCAGTGCAATATGCTTTTACATACATCACAGGAAAACAATTTTGGCTGAAGTGTTTGATCACTGCACGAGTGAATTTTCATAAAAATAAGACAGGAATTTTATCACAGTGCTGATCATAAATTGAGATTTACGAGGTTTATTGGTTTCCACAGCCAGAAATGAAATGTCTGTGGAAAAGGCAAAATTAAAACGGACACTGTCCCCTAGATAGCTGACCATGAGAGCTGCTCATTATCTCATCCTTTGCCAAATGCCCTTTTTAGTTTTTCTGTCCTTCACAGTTTTTTGTTCTTCCATTGATTCATTTTTCGACTGCAGAAGTGCCAGAAAGTTTTAATAAAATAATTAAGTCCCTTCCTTCTCCAAAATGCTTGACAATCACTTTCCCTCTGAGGTTTAGCAACAAAATATCTCTATTGTGTAGCAGGGAAGGCATGATGCAAAATAAATTCCAGCGAATGTTTAGCCTTTAGGGCAAAGAAAGGGAAAAAAGTCAAATCTGCCATGGCACTGTGGATGGTTCCTCACAACAGCCTCGGAGCTCTTGGAAGAGCTGCCGTTCGCCACCTGAGCGTTGGCACCCGCGCTCGGGGCGCTTGGTGGCTGTGGGGTGTACAGACAGCAACTGCACTGAGTGATCTCACCCCTGTCCCAAACAGCCATTTCTAAGCCACGATTACAGATTGATTATGTAATGAGGTAAAAGAATATTAAGACTTTGTCAAAGCTCACACTATAGTCCGTTATATAAGATTATCTCCGGGATTCGGATAGCTGCAAGCCTGGTTTTCAATTTACATTCCAAAGGATGAATCCTGACTACACTGCAGGGCAGGGGATAGGAGCAGATTTCATCTTTTTTTTTTTTTTTTTCTCCTTTTTTTTTTTTTTTCCTGGCTTTAAAAAGTGCTGTGTATGTCTGCCTGTGAATGTGTCTGACATCAAACACCTTGATTTACTGCAAGAGTAGGGAGAAGAGGACTGGGATCAGTTTATGTTTGTGTGAAGTGACAACCCCAGCTGATGAAACTCTGGCAAAATAAGATGAATCATTACAGCCGTCCAAGCAAATGAAATTTCTTTATGTATGACATGACTTTCTGCCCAACAGGTCTGTGTTTTGTTTAGTCCTTGGCCGCTAATTCCACTTGAAGTGCCATTTTCTCAGTTCATTTGACAGGATGTGTTCCACTTCTCATTAGTTTCTAATTATAGTAGGAAAGAATGTAATGACACTAGACAGTAATTAAAATCTATCACTGTTGTTCCCACCTTCCATTTCAATTCAGACAAGATTCACCCTAAGAACTTTTTTGTTGCCTAAAAATGTCCATAGGTGGAAATGTATTGAGGGACTGAAGGTATTAAAATCAGGTGTTTGTTTCCAAGGTTTCACATATGAATTCTAGAAGTTCAAAGGGAAAGAAAACATTATTGAACCAATATATATATATTTTTTTCCTAGTCTGGGACACAATTGCAAACAACTGATCTTTTTGTTTGTTTGTTTTTGGAGCCAACTGAGCTACTGAAGTGGCATTAGAAAGCAGCAGGATTTTTAGTGTGCAGGATTAGTGTTCAGATTTTGGCAGCAGCATGATGTAATAGACTGCAACTACTGTGAGTGAATCATTATGCTCCTGTGTGTAAACAGTCTGCAAATTATAGAGCCTTCTGCTCCCTTTCCCACTCTTCTGCCTAGGAAGCACCAAATGAAGATGAAAGTTCAGCATCTCACCTCGGAATGCTGAGAGTGGTTAGAATTCTAAATAACCCCTTGGATTTTGATAGGAAATTAGAATAAGGGTGAGAAAAAAGTGAGGATGACAGAAATCTCAGGTAACATGAGAAAGCAGAGCCACAATTTCCAAGCAGTGCAACCAGCTTTGGGGGCTGTTCTGTTGGAATCTCATCCTGTGTTCTTGGCTCTTTGGGATGTCTGGCCATCTATATGCACCTATACCCAAGGGCTTCATACATGTTTAAAGTGATTACTTGATTCATTTTAAATATTGAACCTGTTACAAGAATAAAAGTTTTGACATACAGCAAACTGTAAAAAAAAAAAAAAAAAAAAAGAAGCATATTTTGTTATATTTCATTAATTTCAAGGTATGCAGCTGGTCTCTCCTACAACCTCCCAGCAACATCCACCTCTTCCTGCTCTTACATACATGGAGAAGTGCAAAGGACTGGTTTGTTTCCATACTTCAAAGCATAAAGTACTCCACATCCCTGGAACTTTAGATCAGACTTGCTCTCAGGATTATGGAACAGCAAAAAAATGAGACTCATCAAAGCTACACACGTTTTATTGTGGTGGAGTTGTCAGCAGTTTGCATCAAGGACAAAAAGCACAGAACAGTGGCTGTTCTGTTTTACAGGGGTGATAACATTCATACTTGTCGTGGATCTGTGTATTTGAACTCTAAACAACTGTGCAAAGGATTGGAGTGGAAAGGGAGTGTGGGCAGCTCCAGGGCCAAGAAAGGTAAACATGAAATGTAAAAAGGGGAATCATGTTCAGGATGGCACTTTGAGGACCGGGTTAAAAACAACTCACTTTCAGTACCTGAAATAATAAAGGAAAAGTAGAAGGCTGGGATAGAAAACTCCCAAAGAAAGTCAGATCTTGGGTGGACCACTTGGTCAGTTCATGGTGTCATTTCAGCTAATCTGGTATCAGCAGGGTTCTGTTTGTGGGCAGAACTGCTCCCATACTAGCTGAACAAGAGCTCCACATGGCATCTCTCTCCTGCACGCCTCTAACATTGCAGAACTGATTGAAAATTAGGTACAGGTCTGTCTGGTGAAGAAAAATATGATAACTTTTTGTCTAAATAACAACAGCCTTACAAATATGTTGGAAAGCTCTCGTGAAGTTAGTGCTGTATAACTCTGTGCATGTCCTGGTCGCCAAAACGGCTGCACAGGACCAATGCAGTTCATAAAACACCACCTTTCAGGTTTGCTTTTACATCTTTAACAATTGTCTTGCATGGCAAAGGTATGGAATTCTTCTGAAAGCCTTTCACTCTGAGAGAAGAGGAATCTGAGGATACAGTGCATTTAATCTTTGATCCTGATATTTCCAGTTGTTTTCAGAGCCAGGAGACAGTGTTATATAACCCGAGGCTCCAATAAGAGTTGATATTTTCTTCTGCTTTCTCTCCAGAGGAGAGAAGGCATGACTGCATGGAGGCAATGTTCTACAGGAGAGCTACAGCTTTCACAGATTCCTTCTGTCTGAACCCTCCAGCAGGAGAAATATTTATATAAGAAAGTACCACTCCAACACCAGCATCCTGCTTTCCACTGCATGCCCAGGGAGATTGCTGGGAAGACAGTACCATAAACAAAAAGCCCAAGGGATGCTGGGAGGAATACAACATGTTTTATTGCTTGACTTTCAGCACTTTTTTTTTTTTTTTTTCTTGTTTTAGGTCCTCAATTCCAGTTATTTTTGGTTTTCTTTAAATATTTTAGAAGATTTCATCAGCGAATATTTAGTTTTAAACCCCCAGGAAACCAATCTCAGTAACCAAGAAAAGCCTAAAACTCACCAGGGTATGAGATCCTGGAAGGCAAAATATCAAGGATCAAAAATAGTACAGATCAAACTCAACATTCTTCAGTGTGAACAGCTACCAAATATCAGGGGCTTCAGAGAGCTAGGGCAGCTCAGCAATAAGAGAAGATGACTTTGAGCACAGGAACCCAACAAAGTACATGGTAAAAAGTAAATGGGCTTGTTGGAAAATAGCACAGTCCCAAAATATCTCACAGAAATAGTGGGGATTGTTGGTTAGGACACTAAAGCAGCAGGCAATGTATCTCAGGTCTAGTACCAGCCCCCTCCCTGCAGAGCTGCAGGATGGCTGGTTCTCTTTCCTCAACCCATCTTGCCTTCCATGGAGGTTCTTTGGAACACGTGTGCACTCTGTGCTTGCACAATACCTGGCAGATTCTACTCTAAACTCAGGTGGAAATATGGAAAGGGAGTGGTGAATAAATAAACAAACAAACAAACAAATATATAAAGAAATACAATAATTAATTGATTAAAATTATTAATTCTATTTTTTCTTATATATTTTTTCTTTTATTTTGCACACAAAAGTTGAACATATTTTATGATTATGTTTCTGGTAATAATGAAGAATACCAATGTAGGTATGGTCTCAAACTCACAAATACTCCTATTTAAAATCAGAGTCTGCATTCAGTGCTATATGAATATGTCAGAAACTTTCTGCATTTTTCCTTTTTTTTTCTTAAAATACAAAGAAAAACCGAAACTTCCTCAGTTTTGTTGTGTTCTTGTCCTGTCGTGTTTCTGTGTTGGCAGAAAAGCAGACTGTGTGCTTTGAAGAAGTGTTTTTATACAGCATGGAAACAAGGTGACACCTACAGATGATAGGAAAATTCAGAAAGCAGACTTTTGGAAAAGAATAAAATCCCTTATGCACTGGGGCTTACAAGAACAACAAAATCATCTTAAAAGTGACACACCAAGGAGAATTAGTTCGTTTTATTGTCATCTGGGATTGGATCCCTACACCTCCCACTGATAAATTTGATCACATTCAGGATCAGATGGGATCTGCAATTATTATAGTGATTGTCAAGCTCTTGCTTCTCCTTGATTCTTATTGGATACCCCAATCTAGTTGTAGGGTGACCAAGTCATTAATTTAATGAAGATGTAAGTGCATAACCCAGGTAGTGGTTACGCCATTGAGAGACTGTCAAAGGCAGATGCAGCTGGCAGCAATACATAAGTGCATTTAAACTTCTGCTGTTTGCCTCTGTTGAATAGTGATTTCAAGTGAAATTACTTAGCAAAAGATTATTCTGTATCATCAAAAACCCCAGTGGTTTTATCATAAAGGTTTTCAATGTTGAAAAGCATGGAAAACTCTGCAGGGAATCCTCCCAAGCATCTTTCCACTTCTGCTTGTTGACATATTAAGCTCTTCAGAAACCTTTTTTTTTTTACCCAGATAAACAGGTAGGAAGAGAAGATAGGCTTTGTTAGACTGAGTCCTGACACTGACTTCTTGCTGAGATGTACTAGTGCTTGGGTAAGAATTCCAGTGCATATCTGAGGATCCATCTGCTTTAGCAGATCAACGTGTCAATGGGTGACACCAGAAGCTGCTGTTGATATCAACCTTGAACATGTGTCTGTGTATCATGTGTAAGGGAGAAGAATAACACGCTTGTATTATTCTGTGAATATCTGTGAAATCTGAAAAATCTGTGAAATTTTGATCCATTTTTTGAGGTCCTGTGATGTATTATCATGTTGTAATAGTGATTCCCATGGCAGTCTCACCGTCTGTATATAGCAACCTATGACTCATTTGTGTACTGGGAAGGTGAGCCCTGTGTTCTGCTGCTGATGCTGTATGACACCCCCCTGAACCCCCAGCCAAATGGAGCTGCTGGCAGGGCTCCCAGCAGCAGGATGACTTCTTTATGTCCTTGGCAATTCTTCTTTTCTACACCTAATGCCATGTTGCTGTTTAGAGATGGAATTACTCCTTTTTTTTGAGACATGGGCACTGGTAGGTGACTCTCAGCAACAATTACTTGACAGTCATGGTTTCTTAGGCTCTCATGTGCCAGGCAGATTGCCTGTAACTGAGAAAGCTACTTCAGTGGTGAATCCCTCCCCTAAATGTTTGACAGTGCCACTAGTGACACAGCCATGTAGATTGTGCCAGGGTCCTTTTAACAGGGGCCAAAAGTGTACCTGTTTTTTCCTCGAGCTGTTAGTATGCAGCTGCCTAGAACTGAAGCTGAGACAGTTGCACTGAATTTCTAAAATAAGTTGAATTCAGTTGCATTTAACTCTCAAATAATAATAGTAATAACAGTAGCCCACACTCATGGGAAGAATCCTGATCTGTAGGTTAGCTTGTTTGAGAGTAACTTTTTTAGGGTCATCATTTCATAGACATCTAAAACTTATTAGACCCATATCTTAAAACTATATAAAATGTAAACAAGTTATTTACCTCTAAGACCTATGTTTTTCCTGTGGGAAATGTGGAAGAAATTCAGAGACATTCTGTCCCATGTTCCCAAGTAGATAAATCTATTCTACTGTTACAAGAGATTTCCAAATTACTTGGCAAAGAGTGCTCCAAAGTTCACATCTATGACTATTGAAATCAAGATATTCTGAACCATACTTTTGGGTAATTATAAATAAAAATCACAAATCACAATTTAAATAAATTTCAATTTA
>JAOEGS010009473.1:19365-30000 GCA_025447755.1 Corythornis vintsioides
AACATATATTTTACTAATGTTATATTGTATAATATTATTGTAATAATATATCATATAGTGTTGCCCTGTTGCTTTCCACAACGTGATTCACTCCATAAACTCTTCCTCCCAAGAAAGGTTAAGACATGAATTTGGTTCTTGTTAGACCCCAGAGAAATGACTTGGAGAGCACATGTAAGGAACACTTCTGTTGCTGAGAACGTTTACTTTGGCATTTACGTGTTCATGAGACAGCAGGGAATTCTGCCATGAGATGCACATCTCTAAGAAATCAGTCCTCCTGCTCACACAACTATGCTTTTTTTTTTTTTACTTCATTCTCCCTAGAGAAAATCTGTTAGCACACCAGGAAACAAAAATCTTCTTCCAACTTTTAAGGCCATGGCATGAGGAATAAGGTGAGCGAGACAAAGAGATGAGAGGTGGAGACTCTTCCTCCCAGCTCCCCAGTTACAGCATTGTGTGTAGTATGATGAATGATAAAGCTCCCTACTGAAGGAGGGGTGGGCACCAAGGTGGCAGAGTGGCTGCTTTTGCATTGAGGGGTTTCAGAGCATGACCTGAGCCATGGTCACCAGCAACCTCCCAGGGGAGAGCGACGTGCCCAGCGGGTTGGCCCGGGCCAGCTGGCACAGTCCTGAAAAGCCTTGCAGTGACACTCCCATGACTGGGGGGTTTGTTCTGCCAGGAGCCACCTGCACTCGGTGGGAGGACACTGCTGCCGTTCCCCTGGGGGCACTGGGGGATCTGCTCTTGACACATGAGATGAACCAGTTCCTGAGTTCAGGAAAATGTGTTCCCACAATTCACTATTCAGAGTACTGAGCTTTTTTTTCCTCTTTCACTTTTCCTCTCCCCTCTCCGACCTACAAGCCATAATGGGTTTTTAATGTTAGTACTATTTGCTAGTAATGTGTTCTCCCAGTGGAATCCTTTGCTTTTCTTGCTAACAGAGATAGACAGTGTCTCTCAGAACAGGACAAGATAGATTTCCTATATCTATACTTGAGAATCTACCTTTTTTCTTTCTCTCCTGCAGTATTTCTGAATCTAGTCATACAGTTTTTGACAATTACTATTAAAAAAAAAATAAAATTGGAAAAAGATAACTAATTTATTCAATAACATTCTTGCTTTTCTCCCAACAACAACAAATGGTAAGAGTTACTGAAGAACTCTTATTTCCCAGCTCAAATCCTTGGCACTAGAGCAAACATAGCTGGAGTGACAGTTTGCTGTCATTAATTGCTATTACACTTTGGTAGCAGAAGTTAAAATATGCTGTCCCAAGAATTTGCTGTTTCATGATTTTGCAACTGGATCAATCAAACAGCTCTGTTCCAGCCCAGTAGCTTACTCAGGCATATAAGAAAGGAAATTTTGGTGAATTGCAGGGGTGGAAGTAGTCAAACTTTTGTTTTTAAATATATGTTACTGAATAACAGCAGAAAATAATCAAAGAAAGCAGTACCCATTCTTTATTGACTGTTTTGCATAACCATACAAGGGGAGTTATGTTTTAAGTTGGATAGTAACTGTTTGCAGTTCAAATGGACAGAGTGTGAATTCATTTTGGGGTTCTGGAGGAGAAAAGAGTTGTTTGGGTTCTTTTTTACCCTATCCACTCACAGAATAGAAACAACCTTGTATGACTGTTACCTCCACAGTACAATGCAGTACTTCCTTCTCAAATTCATATTCGCAGCATTAAAAGAGAAGAAACTGAGCTACAATCACAAAGAACACTCCCTGTGATAGTCAGCATTTTCAATCATTTTCTCAGTACTAAGAACTACATCCAAGAAAGAGGAAGCAGCAGTTTGCTGGCAGGTTTCATGATAATTTCTAGTCAGGAGCAATAAGACACGTAAAGGGTGTTGTGATGCTTGAAGCATTGAATTTGGGAAAATATTTTAAAATTCTCTTATGTAGGGCATGATACAAGAAAGTGTTATTACATAAATTCTATCCTTCAGCTCTTTAGCCTTAATTATGCAGTCTTCTTGAGAGCAGCAAATAATTCACTTAATAGACTGTGTCACTTTTGGAGATAAGTGGCATATTTATAGATTCTATAACGTATATAAAAACGAGGACAATGATGCCTTGTTTGAAAAGGGAGTGGTAAAACACACACTTTTTACAATTAAAAATTTGTTTTAACTCTAAAAATGGAGGAGTTCCTGTTTGTGAAACATAAAATGATAACGACAAATATTTGAACATGACTGCCATGCTCATGATTATGCTGCCTATTCCTGTGTGAGAATGTGTTGTCAACACTACAGGGTGACTTGATGGAATTCATATGGATTCACATAGAACCTTACTCTATTTGCCTTTTGTTTCTCCTGTTTCATTTGATATTAAAAAAAAAGAAAAAAAGAAAAAAAGAAAACAAAACCAAAGCTCACTGGGAAGGTCTCTTTAAACTCCTTGGTGTTAAATTAGTTTTGTTTGCTTTTCACATGGGATGTTTGGCTGGATTTGAGTATTATTAGCTCTCATAAATGCCATCTGACTCGGAGGCTGTTGCTATGCAGCCTTGTATGTCTTGCTTCCACCCAGCCTTTCATTTATATCTATTCAAATCCAGCCACAGCCTCCCCCAACAAAATAGCATCTTAGATAAGCAGGTTACTAAAAATGCTATGTAATGACCATGAGATTGGGAAGCTAGAAATTGCACTTGCAAACTGAATGGATTTAACTGTAAGAACAGCTTTAGAGGCATGTATTTATTATTTAGGACATATATGTGCCCCAGGCAGATCCAAACTTGCTTCAAATGAACTATCCTTACACTATACACATTACAAGCATTAAGCTGTCATCACCTTCAAGCATCCTTAACAAATCTGATTTCCTCCACTGAAAGAGCAGTAAGTTGATGAGTTAGGTAAGGCCAATGGGGGAAAAAAAAAAAAAAAGGTGAAAGAAATGATCTTAAAATCATTGTGCTACAAATGTATTTTTGAAATGCAAGAAGGGTCTAGAAGTGACCCACCAGTGAGGGCATCGACCATCAATGCTGCACTGATCAGTTTAGAGGTCACAGAGGCTACCATGTGACTCCACAGCTGTAAAAGGCTAAAGAACCCTCCAATTTACCACAGGATTCCTTGAAGTTTAATTATTTAAACAGCAGAATAAAGCTTCTATTTCTTTAAATCAGTATTATAAACATACTTATTCACTATGAAGAGAATTCTTTTTAAATATTGAATATTCAGAGGCATTTTAACACTAAAATAATGGTGACTGTACATTGTTCTCTAACTCTTGTAGCTATTGTGTCTTATCTTTTTGAACCAAAGATCTCTTGCCAGGATTCATGATAATTAGATCTAGCTGCAGTTGCAAAGAGTGGCATTACAGGGATTATCTCTTGTGATACTGCAGCAGTTTTTGTGGAGGTCAGTCAGGGGATGGAGTGTGATGGTTTCCTTACCAAATAGAAGTGCAAAAGGAAGTTGATATGCTTTGTGTCTCAAAGAGTCATCAGCACTTATGAAAACACCTTCATAGGGGTACTAGAGGCATCACAAAAAATTATATGCTTAATTACTTGCAAGAAAGGCTTTAAGACAAAGAATAACTGGTTGGTAAATACTGATTTTGTAATAACATTTAAAACACTCAAAATATATTTTTTTCTTTATTTTTTTAATAATTGACATTTCCTAGAAGATCTATTTATTTTCTTGCTATTACATGAACAAACATTATTTCTTAAAGCCGCTGTTCTGTTATATCCACAAAACTGGATTTATTACTAAGTCAGTCTTGCCTTTACCTTCTGTGCTTTTGCAGTGACCCTGCATGAGGTTCAATGGAAATGCTTGTAAGATTCCCCATTATCTCTTATTCTCTGGATGTATATTAATCCTCTTTGTCCTTACCTGGCCTTTCTAAAGCTCAGTTTGAAGTGTAGCAAGCCATGCTTTCAACCATGGTAGACTTTCAGAAAGACAAACTCCATCAACTTGACCCTTGAGAGACTGGTCACTTGGGATGTCATATTGGGGTGGGTTGAAAGAGGTTTCAGGCCCTAACAAGCCTTATCTTCATGGCCAGTCCTGATTTCACTTTGCTGGGATGACTCACTTGAGTCTACAAAAAACTAAGTGAAAAACATCTGAATTGCTGTCATTGAAATTTTAAGAAAGCCTTTAACCCCTCTCAGAAGATAATTAATCATCAGTGAGCTTTGCAACTCTTTATAGGATTAGTTAGAACTTGAATGTCTGTACCTGGAGCTAGACAGATACAAATCTCAATAGAAAACTGGATTCTTTCCATCTTCAAGAATTTTAAAGTATTGATCCCACAAGATTAGTGGTGGGTGGTTTCCCCTTGCCCATTAAAGCATGAAGATCGAGCTCATCACTGTGAAAGATACAGCAAAGTGAAGAAGTCTTTGAGCTCTGGCTGCTCTTTTGAAGTTTCACTGTTTACCATCAAGATCTTTCCAAGGTAGCAGCAAAACAATGAGAAATAGGAGAAATATTTCACATGGGTGCAACTACACTTATCCTCAAAACTGGAATAGTCCTTTTTATTGTGGTCTTAACGGAGCAGAAAACCATGCCAAAGCTAGCTATGTAAGCTACCTGTGTAAGTTGGACCCACACACTTTCCTGTTGGATATATCATTTGAGTTCCATTCCCTGCTCCCTGTCCTGGAGTGTTAAGATGGCAGGGTTTTCTTCTTGCTCTCTTGTTATACGAATGGGTCCATAGTGCCTT
The DNA here is from genome assembly GCA_025447755.1 of Corythornis vintsioides. NCBI lineage: Eukaryota > Metazoa > Chordata > Aves > Coraciiformes > Alcedinidae > Corythornis > Corythornis vintsioides. Next base: position 24,115 of record JAOEGS010009473.1, read on the forward strand.
CAAAACCAGCTGCTGACCAGATGATGAACAGAGAGGTGTTGGGGTGAATAAATCAAGTGGCAATGCAACTACGCTGCTCTACTCTAGGGTGCTGCCAAGGACTGAAGCAGCCAGTACGGAAGACACCCAAATGCAGTTAACTCTAGTCCTTCACAGATGTTCCAGGAGAGGTCTCTGTGCCTCTGGTCTGTGCCTCCTAGCCCGGGTTCTCAGGAAGCTGCCAGCTTGTCCCTGTTGCCTTGTCTGCCTGGCAGGATTTATGGAGGAGAAACAGGGATGAGGTGTTTGGAGTTTGCAGGTCTGCCAAAGCTCAGGTGTCTGCTGCCGTGGGGGAACCGAAAAGCTTGCTAGCTGAATTAGTTCATTGATGCACTCATGTGCATCCATCATCAACACTCATTTGCCACACAATTAACCATCTTGGAAGGGAAAATATGAGCTTTACAACAAGTATGGCAGGGAGGGAGGGAACTGGACTTTGAAGGCATGATCCTGAAGCGTATGCTAATGATTTTCAGTGAACAAACTTTTTTCACAGTTACAACTTTGGCAAAGATTTGTTAAAGGTTCTGCTTTCATGCATGATTGCATGATAACAATAACAGATGGGAGTATCTGGATTATTTAAGAAAAGTTTGGTTTTCATATTGGATAAATATGACACATTATCCTTCCAAAAATTACACAAGGGTTGTTATGGACTGGTTTTATTCCCTGACAGCCATGTCGAATTGTGGTAAGTTTTTATACTCAGCAGGTTTTTGAAATCAGCTCAGCAGTCTTAAGTGATTTTCATGAGTGTTTCTTTTTAGGAACTGAGTGATGACAGAAGACACTCTTTAAAGCACATGTTTAGTTGCTACTTAGATTTTTTTTTTTTAAAGAAAATTTGAAGGGCTCACTTGTGTCATGAAAAAAAAACCTACTGATGAAACTTTATGGTAGTAATCCAGTTGACTACTAAAAGCTTGAATGGCTACCTCCTGAGGGGGAAAAAAAGACAAAAAAGGTTTTCTTTGCCTGGGAAAGTGCCTTTTTGCTTTCTATGTTTTCCTGTTTGTTCCCCAGTATGCATTTTCTTCTCGTTAGTGGAACATCATAAAGTGCTGTCAATTCACTAGTGTAAGTTGCACTGAATCACTGGATCTGGAGCTTGTAGCATTTAAAGATTCTATTCTTTTCTATTTCTGGCCATAAAGCAGTTCATTAGAGAATGGCTCAAGCAGAAAATGAAAGAAAAAGATAAAAGAAAACTCAAAGCTGAAAAAAAGTTAGTTTTCAACCTAGGCAGGTAGAGACCTTAGATCAATCTTGGACACATGGCTGGCTTTTGTGCTCTTCCCATTGCAGGGCAGTCTGAGGTGAGATGCATTGCTGTTTATATTCTTGCTTTGAGAGAAATTCCACCCTGTCATGTGTAACAGTGCTTATTAGCAGCTATGGCTCACAATCATACTGCTCCTCTTTTGCCCTTTTGCACCTTTATTTTTGTTTTCCTGGGAAAATGAGAAAGGTCAAATGTTTTTGTGAATAGCCGACCAAAGATCTTCCTCGGGTAAAATGGCACAAGGTGCCACAAGGCAAATGTGGCCATAGCTGGGAGGCTTCATTCTAATTTTGCCCTGCTCAACAAACTAAACATGTCATTGGTGCTTAATGTGCAGTGAATCCCCAGTTGGAACTGGAATTAATTCTCAGCCTCTTTGTATTCCAGTGTAATGCACAACAGGCTGCTCAGTTTTAGCATATCTCACTGCCCTGAATATAACAGCAGTGTTGACCTTGTAAAAATAAAATAGATGGGGAGATTTCTGAAGTTAGAATTAAAACAGAGGTCTGTATTTAAATCAGGGTATTTGTCAAAGCAATAAAATAAGGGAAAAATCAAAAGTAATCTGAAAAGCTGCATATCACTGTTCTTCTTGAAAATAAGAAATCAAAGAGAAATTATATGTACATACAAGAGCATTAATATTCAATTCCTCTTTACATCCTTTCTCATATTCACTGAGTTCCTTTCCACTAAGACATGAAACAATATCTACGTCTAGAAGAATGTATTTCCTGCTTGGTTAGTGGGGTTAAAATAGCTGTTTTAATAACTCTGAGGACTTCTTCATTTACCATTGCAATTCCATTACTTGTTTCCAAGGAGACAGATATATGAAGGAAAATAATGAGACACTGATTTGTAAGGCTGTTCTCTTTACTGAGGGGTGAACGGGCCCTGTTTCAAGGAAGAAAATAAACTTGGAGCTGCTGTCCTAAAGAGATTGGGACTTTGAATTCCCTTAACGTGCAGGTCTGCCTTCTTGTGATGGAAGATGGTAGGGGGTTGTAGAACACTCCAGTCAGCATCAGATTATCCCCTAGGGGCTCAGCTGTCCTGCCTTCTCTGCTGGAGCAGGACAGAAAGTTCCCCTGCCCACCCAACCCTATTAGCAGTGGCTTTCTCCTGATAGCTCTAGGATTTCTTAGAGGACAAGAATGGACAGTAGAGAGCTACTTATTTTAGTTCCTGTAAGTTCTTCTTCAGAAATACTAAAGCTTGGATGATTCTGTAGGTATTCCAAAGCCTGACATTGCTCTGTTAAGCGACATTAAATTCTAGACAGAGGTATCTGGGTTTTTTCTCTTTCTATTACTGAAGTCCTACATTAATCTGAAGGTAAAACAGATGAGTTGTCTTACCTGAAGTAGTCTTCACCACCTCAGTTGTATTTCTTAATCCTGTAAAGGAGAACTGGTAAAGCCTCCAGGACCTGGTGTCCCCAACCTCCACAGAGCTGCGCTTCCACTGGTAAATGATTTCCTCTCGTGGGTAGCCATCTTGTTGCAATGGAAAACACAGAAGGCTTTGTTTCATAGTCATTGTTAGGATTCTAGTCTACTTTGGGGAGTAAAAATGCACATTGCAAGTAAACTTTTTAGCTTTGCTTTTCTCAAGTTAATTAGCAGTGTTTTTTACTTCATGGCACATTTTATTTTATTTAGTATAAATTAAAATACAGCTTGAGATATTTTTTTTTCAAAAATGAGTTCTCCATCCTTCAGTTATGGCCAAAAAGTCTTCAGCTGGACTAGGAATTCACACCTTGACCTGACTGCAGAATGTCAAAGTCTTTACTCCAACTATTGCAATAGTAAACCACCAGTGTGCAGAGAGAAAGTATCAGGCCACGAGGCCTTGATGCTGAAAGTAAAAGTTTCTACCATTATGCCAAGATATAAGCACACATTGGTCACATAGGACGGGGTTTTTTTTTATATATAGCATTATTTAAATTATATTTGTAAACATACATGATTCGTGTCAAAATAAACCTGGAACCTATTGGTCTGTGTTTACTTGAGAACTTATCCTCACTGACTCGAAGTATACAAATATAAATATATAGGAGGAGGTTCAGAAAAGGGATATTTCTAAGCATGTTACTTACAGCTTGAAAATTCCAGGGGGCAGGAATGGACATCCATTGGGAAGTTGTGCAACTGTAGCTGACACTCAGCATCGATTGTCAGCCTGAGGAGAGAGATTGGGACACGTGGGGGTGGAGAGATCAGGATATGGGTGTTAGAACTAAATGACCTTTAAGGTCTCTTCCAGCTCAAACCACTCTGAACTATATACAGAATGTCCTTGAGAAGTTTGTCCTGAGAGCTGAATTCCAGCAAGCTAAATAAGATTCTTATTAATATGGAAGTTGACAGTGAAATATGCAAATATATTTTGTGTGTGTGTATATAAATAGAGAAAGCAGAAGTAAAGTACTGGTGTGTGTGTGTGTTATTCTGGGTATTCCAAGCACAGGAGAACATCTCAGTTACTGAAAAGCAATGTTCCTTTTTTGGTTGTGTAGATCCTGATCATCAAGTTTCTGGACTATGTAATAGAATAGGGTATTAAAATTCTGTTCCTATGCATCTAAAACAGCAGCATTACTCATGACTGGCAAATCCATAAGTACATATGCAGGTCATCTTATAAGCAGTGACAAATCTCTGTCACAGCATGCCATAATGCACTAGAGAAATGTCTTCTGAGTGACAAAAATTCTGTTTCAGAAACCATAGATGGGAGTCCAAATTTAGACAGCTGCAGTCAAGACAGTCATCTAGACTATCTTTAGAGCTATTGGAAAGGCTCTCTGAGGATACACTTAATTTCATTTAAAAAAAAAAAAAAAAAAAGACATTTAAAATAAATCAGAAGAACAATGTACCAAAAAAGTGTTTCTACTGAATATCAGGAGAGTCCCCATGATAACTCAGGTGGCAGAGATGCTACAGATCAGTTACTGCCATGTGCTTCCAGAATTCCCAAATCAGATGAGATAGATCCCCTGATGTGCTGCTAAGATCTCTACCATTTTTCATTCAGTCCCTTAATTGTAGCTAGCCTGTAGGTAGCCCCAGCCTGCCATCAGCTGCATGGGACTTGGCCTCTGGAAAGGAAAGAGGAAATGGGGTGAGAGAAAGGAAAAGAAATCAATAAAATGAGCAGAATGGTGTTTATTTGTTCCATGGGTCTCTAGAAAACTGTTGATTTCTGGTGTTTCCTGACTGCTGGGTGTCCCAGTGAGCAACCCTGTGATCTGGGTTTGTCCCTGGCTTGTGCAGGTGGCTCCCCCAGTGTCATCCAGCGGTGTGCAGGGGGCTGCTGGGACCACTACCCACCCAGTAACCAGGTCTGTGGGAAGGATTTGGGAACAGATCTGAGTTCTTTAGAAACTAAGGGAAATTCTGGTTGTGACACAGGAGAACTGATTCTCTGTGTTCTTAGTATTGCCTTTCTCTACTCATTTCCATTTTACTCAGCTTCACTTCAAGGTAATTGTAACATGGATCCCCCAAAAAATCTGCTTTCTTCTTCCTAGATATTAGTATTGCCTTTTTCCTGGTGAATATATTTAACACTGCTTGAACTTGGGATTGGGTCAGATATACTGCTCCTCTTGTTTTCTCTCGTGCACAAAGCACAACCCAGGCTTTGAACATCTCCAACATGAAGTTTTCTGAGCTCCCTGTTCCACTGTTTGACCATTATCACAATTTTAAAAACCCACAAACTTTCTTCTTACATTTAAACAGAATTTCCTATACTTCAGTTTGTGCCCATTGCTTCCTGTCCCATCACCAGATAACACTGAGAAGATTATTTCTGCCTTCTTTACCCCTACCCTTATCACGCACACGGATCCAGTCCCCTGAAGCTTCTCTTCCTTGGGCTCAGCAGTCCCAGCTCCCTCAGCCTCTCCCCACCCATCAGATGCTCCCAGCCCTTCAGTAACTCGGTGGGCCTTCCCTGCACTTGCTGCAGTCACCCTCTTGTTCTGAGGAGACTAGCACTGGATCCGACACTCCAGATGTGTCTCACTCGTAGCGAGCAGGGCAGAAGGTTCAACTCCATCGACCTGCTGGCAGTGGTCTCCCAGTGTAGTCCAAGATGGTGTTTATGTTTCTTCAGGGGCACTTTTCTGGATCATGGTGGATGCCCATAAGCATTCCCCAGGCCTTCTGCAAGGTGCATTTCTGCAGGTCAGCCCCCACCCTGAACTACTTCACAGGGCTACTCCTCCCTTAGTTCAGGATGGCATTTTCCTTTTTGAGAAGCCTGTTGGCCCACCTCTCCAGTGTGTGGTCGTTCCTCTGAGTGTTAGCACAGCCCTATGATGGACTGAGCACTCCTCCCAGTCTTGGCAGACATATGCTGAAGGTGCACTCTGTCCTGTTCATATATTCATAGATATTAGGGGTCGGAAGGGACCTAGAAGATCATCTAGTCCAACCCCCCTGCCTGAGCAGGAGCACCTAGACCAAATCACCCAGGAACAGATCCAGGTGGCTCTTAAGTGTCTCCAGAGATGGAGACTCCACAACCTCCCT
>JAOEGS010009473.1:30100-48302 GCA_025447755.1 Corythornis vintsioides
GGACACAGTACTCGAGGTGGGGTCTCACCAGTGCAGAGTAGAGGGGGAGGAGAACCTCCCTTGCCCTACTGGCCACACTTCTCCTAATGCATCCCAGGATCCATTGGCCTGCTTGGCCAATGCAGGGGTGCATTGTTGGCTCATGTTTATACCTGTTGTGCAGGTATTCATGAAGATGTGCAAAGCTGGGGAGTGCACCACTAGTGACTGCTTTCCAATCGGCCTTCATGCCACTGATCTCAGCCCTCTGTGTTCAGATGTATTCAATTCTCATCAATATCCACTTATTTAACCCATACCTGCTCCTTCTCCACCAAAGTTATACCTTCCTCGCTCCACTTTCCTGCAGGTCTCAGAGGCCTGGGCTTGCTGAAGGCAGGGTTTTGCTGATAAAGACTGAGCAGACAAGGCACTGTGTACTCGGGCCTTTTGGTGTCCTTGTGACAACTTCCTAGTCAGCAATGTGCTCTGGTTTTTCCTGGGCTTCCTTTTGCTGAGGATTGCTGTGTAGAAACCCTTCTTGATTTCATGTCCCTACTCAGACTTGACTCCAGATGGACTTTGACTTTTCTAACCCTGTCCCCATATGAGCCAGCATCTCTCATCTGAGGAACCTGACTCACCTGTCTCTAGGACATTTCCAGCTGAGGTTTGATGTCAGCTCTGTGCTGTTCCATGCAGGCTGCCTGCCCACTGTGCTCGATTGCCAGGTCAGGATGGACTGTTCATGAGCCCAGGGGGAGCTGACTGAGAAAATCAACCAGCTCTACTGGAGGCCTCTTCTTTTCAGGGCAGAATCCCAAACCTGTGATGATACTTTCACATTTCTCTTCTGGATAAACCCAGGTCCAATCCTTATTGGTGCTTGCTGTGACTTGCTAGAACAACTATGTGTACACTAAAAACAGACAACTGTTTCTATCGGATATATCTCTTTCTGATGAGAGATTCTGGGGGGGTTGTAGAGATAAGTAACAAAATCCAAAGTGACAGTAGGGAAGCTAAGTTCAAATTTAACTCTGCAAAAGTAGACCTAGGATCTTATCAGACTGACTTTGATTTGCACTGGATTTCAATTCTAGTCATTCTCTTCCCTCTTCTGGTGATGCAATTTGTAATGATAGTAAATAACTATGAGATAAAACTCCTTTTTGTAATTTAGCCATGTAATGCAACATGAAAAGGTTGTCATAACCAAAGCTTTAGTCTAGTCCTTAACATGACACTAAATGCAATTTTCTTCCAAACAACAGTTTTGAACCCCAAGAAACCAAAAGCAGAAAGGAAAGAAATGCAGTCTAAACATCAACTGGTCTTACATCTCACATATTTGATTCTGAACTCTCATTTTAAATTATGAATTCTCTTGGACAAATGCTGGTTTTATTTGCATCTTACTTAGAACCAAATAATCACATGTAAGAAAAAGTAAAAAAAAAATGCAGTTAGGATTTTCACATTGAGCAAGGATCTCATGGTCATTGGGAAAAGGGTATTAGAGTTGTCACATATTGCATGTTACACTTCTGGTGAGACCTCACCTGGAGCCATGCATCCAGCTCTGGAGCCCTCAACATAGGAAACACATGGAGCTGGTGGAGCGGGGCCAGAGGAGGGCAACAAAGATGCTCAGAGACTGAAACAGCTCTGCTGTGGGGACAGGCTGAAGGAGCTGGGGTTGTTCAGCCTGGAGAAGAGAAGGCTCTGGAGAGACCTTAGAGCACCTGCCAGTGCCTGAAGGGGCTCCAGGAAGGCTGGAGAGGGGCTGTTTCCAAGGGCCTCTAGAGAAAGGATGAGGGGTAATGGGTTTAAATTAGAGGAGAGCAGATTTGGATTGGATCTCAGGAAGAAGTTGTTTCCCTTGAGGGTGGTAAAGCAGTGGAATAGGCTCCCCAGGGAGGTGGTTGAGGCCCCACCCCTGGAGCTATTGCAGGGGAGGTTGGACAGGGCTCTGAGCAGCCTGGGCTAGTTGAGGGTGTCCCTGCTCCCTGCAGGGGGGCTGCACTAGATGCCCTTTGGAGGTTCCTTCCAGCCCTAAACATTCCCTGATTCTATGATTCATTATTGAAAGGGTAGTTTTCAAATGTACTGTGTCCCCAAAGAAAAGCTACGCAGTGACTGAGAAAATCAGGAGGTGAGGGCAGCAAGTTCAGATTCTTTACAGTTTTAGTGGAACAAGGCATAGCTGTAGGTTTGCAATTAAACCTTAAATGAGTGCCAAAATGATAATCCTTATTTTCATAAGATGTTTGAGGAAAGAAATGCTTTTGCAGTGAGAAGCTTCATCTAGCTAAATAGCAATCACTTCAGAACAAGTGGGGGTTGATGTATACAATACCTGCTTTTTACCATCCACTTCATACAAGGACAGTTTCACTCAGTCAAAAGGTAAAAGACAATATAGACCAAACCAGAAAACATACCTGAACATGAAGGCAAATTACTATAGCAATGCTTATATTTATTTTAGTGTAGGAATGTGACTATTGTGGAACAAGACAGTACAATCTATAGGAAGAAATGATACCCTTTCAGTGCCAGCATAAAATACATTGCATGCAAGTTATATCCTCTACATATTTTCCTTTTCAGAGTTGGAAATATAAGGAAATAGGAAAAAAACAATGTTTTGGGGTTTTTTTCCTCCAAGTTATTATCAAATGACCTGAATTTGCAGAACCTTTCTCTGTGACTTGCCCTGAGAAACTGAGTAGAGATGGAAGTGTAAATACCTCAGTGTGTACAGCACTCTGCCATCGTTCCAGATCCTGAGCATCCTGTTGGGGGTTGTTATCCAATGAGCATCAGCTTTCTTGGAATTGCGGAAAAACGTGTCTGGTATCCAGATCTTCCCAACCATGTTGCTGTTTAATCTGAGCACTTTGATGGTGCTGTTGAACTTCAGTCGTCTGTCATACCACGTTTGGGCGAAAAATATATCAATTGTATATTCCTGTTGTGTTAACCAGAAATACTGATGAAAACACAGCACTTGGCATTTCACCCAGCTCCTGATAAGCTGCCCTTAATTTCAAAAGGCAAAAAATGTGAACGAGATGGTACTAGAACCATAAAAACAATATTTATTTTTTGGTCAATTTTTGAGGGCGTGGTTTGCCAAAGGTCATTTTTTAACAGCAATTTATTCTGTTCTTTTCCCACTGACAGGTGAAACTAAGATGCAACTGAATGGGATGGTGCACTTGTCTAGTTTTGTGTCCTTACACTCCAGCCCACACCAGATAAGGTAAGAGAACAATTACTTATTATTAGTACTTGTCATAGGATGGGAAAAATTTGAGTTGACTTGTCTGCCTTGATTGCCTGTGCCCTCCAGTTAATATCAGAAACAGTGCAGTCTCACTTTTCCTGGAACTACTGTGCAGCCAGAAGCTGCAAACAGAATTGTAGAATGGAAAAGAGCAGTCTGAGATTTGTTTCTCCACATTCAAATTGCAAGACTGAGGTAGACATCGTGCTAAGGCCAGACCTCCTGCCCTCACCTATCCATAGACATAATGAAATATTCCTGTAGGAACTTTGGAAAGAGGAGGTAGGATTTTTTTTCTTCTTTAATCTCTTGGTAGCAAGAGTGGTAATATCACCGGTGGATGTTTTTCCTTATTTTGTGGCAATTTGGAAGCTTGGTTTTACTGGAGTTAAGCTGTCAGAAAGCACTTGAAAGTGGAGGACATGAAAGTATAATAATAATATTGATACTTTTTTTTTTAGCATAGAGCTCGATTTGCCTGTCTTGCAGAGATTCATAACTCATATAGTCCTCATATCCATGACAATAACGAGATTTAAAAATAATACAGGTAGAGAACAACATCAAAAGTAATGGAAGCTTTGCAATGCCAAAAAATGATGGAAGCTTTGTAGCAGAACTGGTAATCATTTACCTACCATATTGATAGCATTCACAGGCCCAATGCTGTTCACGTACATGTCAGTGTGAATTATTGTTGGTTTAACTGTAAGAGAAACAACAAGGATCAGGAACATCAGTGAAGGTCAAAACCAATACATGAAAGTCAAACAAAAGCAAAATATTATTGTTATACCTCTCTTGTGAGGATATGGTTACCTCACATTTCAATGTGCATACACAGTAGATATCCATTTGAAATTGGATGGAGACACTTTGAGATGAGTACTTCTGTCATTTATCCTATCAGAACAAATTCAGTTATGCTATGAGAGCAGATTCTGAAGCCAGTGTCATTACCTTACAGTGAGTCACATCTGACTGAATGTATATTTTATGTCAGGGCACAGCAACAGATCTGACAAAACACTATCAATGAAAGCAAACTCATTCTTCTTACATCGTTTGCATCCCTCATTTCACATTACAATGCCAATCCAACATGACTGCTGTTGCCTTACAGAGATGGCTGTAGGTAAGTAACAATTTCATAAGCCCAAAGCAAAAATAATACTCAAGCCTCTAAAACGGAAATGAAAAACGGTTGCTGGAATATTTGGAAATTATTCTGTTGTAGCTTTATTATTGCTCTACACCTTGGCTGAAGGATGATCGCTTTTTCCTAGATGCTTTTATGAATGCTTAGTTCCTCTCTGTTCTCTTTCTGCTCTCTCTGGCTTGGATTTGGAGAATAAGACAGATTCCTCTGTGAGTTTTTACACAACAGATGTACAATGTAGTTTCCGTGGTCATGTTATCCATCCCTGTGAAAAAGTCCTTAGTTCACAAGCCTCTATACACCTGTTAGAACCTGCCTTCTTCATTAGCCCTGCTGCTCTCTGCTTTCCTCTACCTGCCCCATCCAGGAATGCTCTTTGTGTTTTTCTGTGAACTCATTATGGCTGCATCCCCTTCCAGGAGGGTGTTCCCTGCCCTCTCCCTGGGCACATGGGGTCTTCTCAGCCTGCTGCTGCAGCTCAGAGACACCCCTCTCCTTCAGCTCCCTCAGGAGTCCGTCACTGAGAGGGAGATTCTGCCCAAGGTGATTCACTCCAAGGAAATTGAGGAGCCCGGGCTTGTAGGCTTGTGTGGTCTGGGGGAGCCTACGGAGGTTGGACTTGCTTGTGCAGTTGTCTTTTGTGACCCTCTTCCCCAGTCACTGCTCTGCTGGGCAAGGAGAGCCTGTGCTGCAGTCACTGCAGACCTGCTGCTGCTGGGGGCTCTGTCTGTGTCTATCACATCACGCAAGGATTGGGCTGCCTTACCCTCAGTTTAGCCTTCCCTTTCCAATGTCACAGCTGGAATTCTTTAACACTCTTTGATATACAAAGAAGATAAAAATTTGCTTTTTAATTCCCCAGAAGGGAAGTTCCAAGCTTCCTATGTATGTGCATGGATACAAGCATCACTGTATCACAACAGTCTCACTGCATGTCTGGGGACAGATTTAGCAATCTTCATGTATCTCATTGCCCAAAATCGTGGCTGCTTCTTGCACTCTGATGATTTAACTCCATTTTGTTTTGTTTTCATAACTACTGTGAATGTTTTCTGCATCCTGTGTGGTATAACAAGGTCTTCAAAGCTTAAACAAAAGTGGTCTAAAAAGAGAACCAACGTACCTCCTATGTCAGGTCTCAACTTGTTGTCATATCCTTCCAGCAAGCCATTTAAAATAAGAGTGACATCACTCTCGTGGACTTTGGGTGTCAAAACCCAGGTCTTATTTGAAGTGTAATCTTCATAATCATCATCTCCCTTTTGGGTGGAACTGTTAAAAAAATAAAGATTAAGAAATGGAAAATCTTGGGAAACGATGAATTTGTAGGTAACCTCTTTGAAGACATTATACACATAATTCAGGTTTTAATAGAAAACATTGAAAAATTGCCTGCTTTATAAGAGGAGACTCAGGAAAGATTCACCTAAGGGTTGAGGTTACAGTTCATTTTAGCAACATTTTGTTTTAGTAGAGTTGAGATCATAGTCTGTCTATTCAAAGGAACATCGGTGCTTATCACCTTTGGCATGCCTATTTTTTTCCTCACTGGCTCAGGTGGGACCTGTTATGAAACAAATCTAGCTGTCATTTAGCTTATGCAACTCTCCACCAAAACATCACTTAATATGTACACAGAGTTGTTGCATGAGTTCTTTTTGAGAGAACAATTTGATGCAGCACATCAAAGACCAATGTGCTGGCAAGAGATAATTAGATCCGTTCTAACAGTCACACAGCTTTGCTCCACTCTGATGAACTCGAGCTTATTGTTCATTTGGAAAGTTCAGCACAAATTTTTGCCAATGCTTTTCATTTTATCTTTTTTTTTTGCTAACCAGAACTGAGTGTGGGTAAAAAGTCTGTCTACTGTTTTTCCCTGCTACTGAGCAGTACAACAGCAGCACTGATAGGATTCAGCCTGCTTAGCACAGTAAAAAGGGCAAGTTAGGAATCAGAAATGTGTAGACTAGCTTTAATGAATGTGCTGGTTTCTTAAAATCTGTACCTCCAGTTCTAGAGAAGAACATACTTTAGACTATGATATCATCAGATCTTTTCCTTTCAGAAGGTCAGTGGCAATCAGATAAATAGTGCTAGCCAACTCTAAGCATAAACACACCAGTGCCCTTCTTTCCTGACCTGCTTCTGGGACAAAGTTTGAACACTTCTGGTTGTGAAAAATGGCAATGATACAACAAATGCCTTAAGCCAGCGGGTGGAGTTTGGAGATGAATGGGTGAAAAGCAGAAAAAATAAATTATTTTCCTGTTTCAGCCAGAACCTATACAGAAGTGGGAAAGAGCAGAGAGAATTACAATCTCATGAGGTCTGGAACTTGTGCTTGGCACAAAAGGTTGAAAGCAGGAGCAGCTGCCATGCTCACGGGTGTAATATCAAAGGGTGACTAGTCCCAAAGTCTCAGAAAGCCATTCTCTTACCATTTCTTAACACTCTCTTCGCTCTTCACTTAGCTGAGGTCTTGCCCACTCCTCCCTACAGTGCTATCCTGCTGCATCTGGCTTATCCCTACCCCAAGTGCATGGCCTGAAGGCTTTCCCCTCTTGGGCATTTGGCAGGTGTACAAATACTACTTCACTACAAAGAGGCTTTAGATTCTTTCTTCTTCACTGGCACAGCAGCACAGGAGAGCCTCAGCTCGTGTGTAAGGCTCTGTGTCCCAGGAGGGACTGAAGGCACAGTGATATTTAAAGCAGCCTGAGACTACTCGTAGGTCTGTACCAAGCAGGAATGCACAGCATGCCCAAGGGAGCTAGACTTGCACTGCACTGAATTGAGCTGGGAAGCTGCTACTGGAGGTAGGTTAGCCTGTGTCTTCATTCCATGATATCCATAATGCCTCCAGGCACCAGCTATTCCACCCTGCACCAGCCATCTGCACCTGGGACCTTCAGCTTCCCAGATCAGGAATAGGTGAGCCAACCTCCTCCAGCTACACAGGCCTTAACCTGCTCTGCTGGCCATCAAAAGCAGAGTTTCACTGACAGTGTGCTACAGAGTATTCTCCTGGTACTGACAAACGGAACAGGATCATTAAATTGGTGGGGAAAAAAATGTTAATTCAGCTGTCTGGAGGTCAAAGATCTAATTGTAATTCAAAGGAACATAACTGAAGCAAGGTGCTCCCTCCTGGAGAAAAGGGAATCCTTCTAAAGAAAGTCTTTGCAAACAGAAGGCACTAGATGATATGTTTTCATTCCGTGCAGTCAATGAAAAAAGACCTGACTGTTGTATAAAAAACCATGCTCCTCCTTTACAACCAAACATCCATCCTCCCAAAAGAGTTTTCCTGAAGGGATAATAAAAAGTAAATCAAATGCATTCTTTCACAGAGGTGATGCATCCCTGAGTGTTAATGTGAGGAGAAAGCTTAAAAGTCAAGCAGCTAGTTAGTATAGTCTCGTGTTCTGGGCATCTCAAGACTAGAAGATGAAAAAATGTTTGTCTAGGAAGGAGTTCTCTCCAATGTAGAACAACCTCATTGAATGGCAGCTCACACTCACTAAGAGTCCCATTTCCTCTTGGTAATTAACTGTAGGAAAGCAATTTCATTTGCTCATCGGCCATTTGAAGCCACTCTGGCACTCCAGATCTCACAGGTCTGCTAACGCTTTGAGAGATGAGTGAGAGAGAGGGGACAAGGAACACAGCCACTGTAACTAGGGGAAAAGGCCAGAGAATTCCAGCTTTTAATGGATTCCAAGTGGTTCGGAAGTTAGCATGGGCATCCAATTGCTTAAATGCCTGTCTGGGTAAAACTGCACACCAGTCAGAACAATCAGAGGCACATCTCTATCCGGATGAGCAGGGCTTTAGCTGTGCAATGTCATTAATTCTAATGAAAGTTATAATGACAAAGCCCTTTCATCTCCTTAAGACTTTCAGGTCAGTCCTTCTGATTATATGGCCTAAATTTTGCAAGTGCTTTTAATGTTCAGAACAAACCCCAGATTATACCCAAATGCATATTGAAATCTGGTTTTCTTTTCACGACTGCTAGTTTTCAAATCTAGCAATACAGGTATGCAAAGAAACACATATTTATTTATTTCCAGATTACAGCATAATTTTTTGAGAGTTACTGTTTCAGAAACTGATGCCAAATCAGTGTTTGAGATGTTCCCACTTCTGACATTACTGCCATTACGAGATGACTGCTCCACATAAATCCAGTCTCCCTGTTTGGAGGAGAGATGGTTTCAGAGTGTTGGAACCCAAACCTGAGACTTCAGGTTGCAATTAAATTTAGAAGGTGCTTTTGGAGGTCTTCTGATCCCATTCCTGCTCTGTTTGCCAGCTTAGACTGCATGAGCTGTCATTGTAATTACTTATACATAGCCATGTATGTGCCTAACATCTGGGGGGCTCTTTGAATGTGTCACATTACTTGAAATAAAAAGGGCAAAAATCACTTCATGCTAATAAACATTTATTAATTTAGGTCAGAAAGGGCATTACTTTGGACTGTAGAGATATTTGGGAGAGGGTTGACAGTACAGGATTAAATGGTTTTTTTGTTTTATAAATTGTGTGAAAATCTATGAACTGGTATCTCACTCTACAATCACATATGAAGGTCATTCTACCAATGAGGTTTTTACCATATCAGGGGCAAAAAAGAGGTTTAATTAATGTTTCTTATCTTTCTCACTATAAATTACACATACTAATCCTAGTATTACAGCAGAGGAGTTCTTCCTTTATTTATGTCATTTATAGAGCTCTTTTTAGTGCTCATTAGTGAGGTGTTAACTTCAGCACAAACTGAGACTATGCAAAATCAATGTTCTGGATCAGATTCTCCAGATCTTTCCCAGTGCACACCATCCATAAATGTCTTCAGATACTACCTGGAGAACAATGGATCATTCATGGAGCATGTGTAACCTCTGTGGGCAGGGGTACCAGCTGCAGGTAGAACTGAGATTACCAACCAAGGGATAAGGCCCTGATGGAAAGATTCTCTGTTCTATTGGCATTGCCTCTTTTGCAGACCACTTAGTGCTAAAGGCATTATTTCTATACTGGAAATGTGTTGAAACAGTAGCAGATTAGTTTGATCTGTCCCAGAGGATCTCTCTGCTGGGAAATCACTGATGCGTTAGGAAAATATTTTTTTTTTTCCATCTTCTTTTCTGAACCTTGTCCAGAAGACAGAGAAAAGCCCATTAGTCAAAGGTTTTGTTATTCTGCTGATACACTATTCTGTTGGCAGAGAAAACCATGGAAGTCCATGTTACTGTTTGGGAATCCACTCCTATTTTAGTAGATTATGATTTCTTCTCTGCTTTCATTTCCACCCGAGTAAAAGTGATACCTATATTCTAATAACCCTCACTTTAGTAAAATTTAACAGGTAATTATATTTATGGTATTTAACCAGCTCACATTATTAGACTTTCAAGCCTTAAATTCTTTAGTTCAAAGCTCAAAATAGATTGGATTATCTAGTTCAAAACTGCTGTATTTTAGTAAACAGATAAAATTAAGCCAATACTAAAACTTTTAATGATCTCTTCTGTTCCATGACATCTCTGTATCAGAGACATACTAATGTAACTTCCAGAAGAGATGTACATAGCATTTCTTGGAAAGACACTACCATATGTTGGTAAAGAAACACTAACTTTATTTCAAATCACAGGCAAGAATTTTTCAGTCAAAACATAGAGACAGATTGAGCCTGTCTTATTTCATTAGTGAGCAATAGCTCACAAAGGATGTCCCTCTGAAATAAGGGAAATATTTCTAATCCACAAGGACGTGGTTTTCACCACTGGTACAAGTAGTAGAGGGGAAATGCTAAAAAAACCTGCTGTGACTGCTCAGTCTTTCAGTGTTAAGGTGTAAGGTATTTAACTGGTCAAAATCTCTGTAATTCCAGTGATCTTAAATGAGATAGGACATTTTGCACCTGCTGTGGTTCTGCCCCTTAACTTTTCTAAATATAGAAAATGAGTTTTTACTATTATCAAGCTTTCTATTAAGAAACTTCACACAAGAGTCAATTATCCCTGCTGGAACCTGCCTGCTTTTGCCTTGTAGTTTCCAAGCAAAACCAGAATAGCCACAAAGGTCCTGAAGAAACGGACCTGTGAACAGTACTGAATAGTCAACAACTAATTAGTTTAAGTCTAATGAAAAACTTCGTTTTCTTTGCCAAAAAAAAACCTGACCAATTTCATCTTTTACACCAAGTAGGCTACAGAAGCTGTGAAGATTCAGTAAACTACTCACACATACAATCAGTCATTCACTTAGAGCACCAACGTTTTCTACCACTCAGCAAAGGACTGAAACAGGGTTTGTTATTTTATCTAGCAGCACTGCTTAACTTAGTCAAGCTAAACTGATCTCCCTGATGTGCATCCAGAATCACCCTGATCTGTAGATCATACATTATTCATGGTGATGATCAGGGCACTGTGATGGAAGGACATGTTCCAGGGCCCCCACTGTGGATACAGAGATGATGCATGCAGCCCAGCCCAGTCTGGAGAGAGCAGCACATTTCTAAGAGATTCCAGAGTCTGTGGAAGTCTAACTGTATCTATATTCTCTCTCTGTTGACTGCCAATCATATTTTAATTAAAGCTTTCTCAATTGGAATAGAAAATGTCTTCACAGAGCTGAATTATCTCTCCCCCTTCACGGTTCTATTCTGAGCACTTGTGCTGTTTAGATCCCGAGGCTGTGCCCTGGACCATGCTCCTATCTTCAGTGTAAAAATGGTACCTAGTTTCTCTTTGACTACTAAATGTTCATCACAACTCTCACATTCCTCAGGACTGCAAAGCATGCAATGTGAAGGTTAATTTTATCCCGGGTGGATTCCCACATCAGAGATGGAAGCTCAGGGTAATGCTTTGCTTAGAGAGGAAAAGAGGAGCTCAGCCAGATTTCAGAAGCTGCATAAAAGGAGATGGAGTCTGTGTTGAGAGATTTAGGCTAAGACAACCCAGAGGAAGGGTCTTGCTGTCCTGCTCTCTACACCTCGACCTCTGGAGCTGATGAGACTGTAATTTTGGTACCTGGATAGAACTTTTTTCCAGAAGACCCTGAAATACTAGAATCAGCTCCAAAGAAGCTTGTTTCAGACTTGGTCACTAGGCAGTATCAGCTGTAGTTTGGCCACTTGAAATAGTCATGTAGTGAGGATGGCTGAGGAAGTTCACGAGGAGGGAAAAAAAAAAGAGTTTTACCTCTACTTAATGGTTTTGGGTGGGTTGTATTTTAGGTAGAACTGTAGAAGACAGTTTATTTCCTAGGCAACTACTACTGCTGCAGCTATCATTCCAGCAACTATTCAAACCATCTGAAGCACTTTAAAACCCATGATCACTAAAAACAAAACAAAGCTGAGGGCTTTTGTCATCCCAAAGTCCCAGAGTTACTGAAGTATATGAGAAAAGAATTATTAAAATGACACTACAGTTCTCAAATAAATCATTACAGCTAAAACACTAAGTAGGGACCAAGCACACAAGTCTCAAAATGGATATTCAAGACCCAGAAATGCCAGGAGTCTCATGTGTCATGCTGTGGGTTTTCCACACCACCTTCTAGTCGTTCAGCAGCTCCCAGTGTCCTCACTGGTACTCGTCAGCCATTTTGAGTAAAGCAATCCAATTTTTAAGCCTCTTCACAGATTTCTAAAATACTAGATGGCAGTGATGGGTTTGTATTAGTTGCTCTGAAACTGTTAGTCATAGCAGACAGATTTATTTTAGTCATTCTACATGTTCCTCAGGACATGCACTTACACCAGTTACTGTAGCTTAACACATCATAAATTTTAGCTCTGCATAGTTACAGTTAAAACATCTACTTTCCATATTTGCAGATTCAGCTGCATGTGGCTACAGCAAGTGCTTATACAGAAAGGTTTAAAAAACCCAACCAAACTTGGTTTAATTTTTGTTTCTTTCCTGTAAGTTGGTGAAGATGCCCTTTGGAGTGCACTTCTGGCTTCTGGAGCATTTGCAACATTTTCTACTGCATTCTACTGAAAAATTGGAGGGCAGTTTTTGCATTGCACAACTACTTGGATTCAAATCACAAGTGAGCATCAGGATTATTGTGCCTTTAGAAATATCTCTAGAACCAATCAAATTGGCCAACATTGCCAAAAGCAGCCAGAAACAGAGACCAGAGTTAGCAGTCCTGGCAAAGAACTGAAAGCTGACGTAGCACCCAGTTTAGAATCAGCTTCCCCAGAAGAGAATTGAGGCACATTGACTAAGTAAGTTGATAAAGGATTTCTGTCTATTAAACCAGACTGATACAATTGACCAGAACTGAATTACACCACGATATAAAACTTGTGGGAGGGAGAGGAACAACATGATAAGAATACCTAAATGTGGAGGGGTGAAACCAACTTGTATAGCCAGCAAGGAACAAGAGACATAATTATAGAAAGAAGCTCACATCACACATTTTGCACAGCCTGAGCTTGCAGTGCAGCATTTATTCTTAAGAGAACTTTGGAGGAGTCTAAGAAGTGATCAGATGATTCAGATAAGCCTACGTAACTTATTTCAAGGGTTTTTTGAGCTGGAATTTTGTATGAATATGTTTCCTTATATTTTGTTTACTAGAGCCTATCTAAATCTACTCAGGTCTCTTTTTACTGCACTTACAGCTACACATTTTAGTGGCAAGCAAAGGAAAATATTAGATAGAAACAAACAGAAAAGTAAGAATAATAATAGCTTTAGATATTCCCCTTCATCATAAGGTCAGCTTGAGTTGATTTTCTGCTTTATTTGAAATTATCTGGCTATATCTAGTTGTAAAAGGTGTAACACTGGAATTATGCCGACCTCAGAAAGTTTCTTTTTTTAGTTTATCTTCCTCTCCTCATCCCCTTCCCTCTTTTTTCTTTCATCTATTCTAAAACTGTTCTAAGCTTCTCTGCATGGGACATCTAAGGCACTTGGGGCATTATTTTTGTCTGTTGCTGCTACTCAGCTCCTGCAGATTTCCCCTGTAGCTGGGAGAGCTCAAGAGTAGGAGTTAATGGCCGTTACTGAAATATGGTCTGACAAGGTCTGTTTTAGTGTGAGCTCTCTTCATTTCTTCTGCTTGTTTTTTATTGTATTTTCCTGTCATCTGTTACTATTACATTAATTTCTCTTTCCTGATAAGGCGCATTGCTTTTAGAAAAGATGGTTCCAAAACCTCACTATAAATTCACAAGAGGAGCAAAACTCTTAATTCTTTTATCAGCAAGAAAGATTAGGAAAACATGATGTCATCCAGCCATCACTTAAACATTAGCTCAAAAGCCCCAGTCTTTTTGCTCAGTTAGATTTGAAAAGATGAAAGAATAAAGGTTATTGTTCTACAATACCCTTTGAGGTACTCATAGCCAGGGCTTTTCAGAATACTTGCACAACTTTTTTTCTGTGTTTGTCAGCATGGTTATTCTGCCCAGGAGGAAGCCACTTCTGGAAACACTCAGTCATGATGTAGCCATCTTCACATCACTACCCGTGTTTAAAAACAAACATGTGAGGTGCTGGAAATGTCAGAAGTTTCAATTATTGAGTAACCCTTCTGAATTTTATTTTTTTTTTTTAATTTTAGACTACCTTGTTTTGTCTATAGGTCTGCGATTTAAAATTCAAGTTTAACTGAATAGAAACTCTCATTAGAATTCAATTCATCAGTGAATGTTTTCATTCTTATCTTCGATGTCTCAGTATCCAGCAAAGCACTGAATCCTTACCTCACATAAAGGACCAGTGTCATTCTACTTGCTGTGATAAGCCAAGTTATATCATCTTTGCATGTTGAGTGTAAACCATTTTTATAACATAGAGGCACTAAATATGCCTTATTATTTGTGTCTGATGAGCACTGGGCATGAATGTAAACCATCTCATTACGGAGGAAGGAGGAGTTGGGAGCTGTGCTTTAGGAAATGGCACTGCATTGCTGGGAATCACTCTTCCCTCACACTTCTCAGCAACCTACAGCCTGTATCTTTGGTAAACCAAGTGAGGCAGATAAACCAAACCCTGAATGATTAGGGAACCATATAGTGTAGGTTTATTCTGAGTGTATTCTTAAGTCTTGCTTCTCTCAGATCATGGGAGTTGCAATAGTGAAACACTTACTAGATAACAATGAGTCTTGAAGACAGAGCTGAATGAAAATTGTTGCTTGATACACGTGTCTTTAATTAACTCATCATGAAGCTAACTCATTCACAAAATGAGTGTAAACAAATGGTGAAAATTGAACTGTTTTTCGTTGGTTTTTTTTTAAACAATGCTTCTGCTTTAACTTCATTTTTAATGTCTGGTTACCAATAGTAACCTATGTGTTCCCACATAAACCAACTTATATCACGCAAGACACTGTTTGCACTCCTGCTCATGAAACAGACTGTGCAGGGGTGGATGTGGAATTTAGTTCTGATAACAGGGTAGATGTGTGATACATTAAGAATGTAAGTGGCAAGCTAACGTCTGTGTCAGCTGCGTAGGAAAATTATCAACAAGAGTGTCTGAATTTCCCCTATGGAATTTATTTATTTGGATGAAATGGCCCGTGTGGGTTTTGTGCAGTTCTGATGGTCTTTCCTTGGTGGTTGGTACTATCAGGATGGCTTTGTGTGGGACATAGGAGCTTCCTAGCTTCTGGGTAACCCAGGTGGGGTTATTCCATGGCAGTGTCACCCCACACCTGTACCCCTTTGTGCTGCGTATCGTCTCAAGGCCTCTGCTGCCATGCTGAGCTTGCAGTGCTCCATGCTCCATAACTAACTCACGTTTCATCAAGCCACTGCTCATCACCACTGTGTGTGTCATATTGTGCTGGAAGTCGCCCATAATCGCCACAGGTGCCTGGTCAAGCAGCAAGGCAGCTGTGGCAGCTCGAGCAGGCGACACAAAGCTGTGGGCAAGGCGGGAAGGGCTCAGGCCCAGCAGGCCTGACAAGCCTCGGGCCTGGGGCCTTGCGGGCTCAGAGCGAGGCCTGCGGGCGTGATGGCAGCGCTGTGCCCAGGGCTGCCTCCTCTGCTTCACACACCTGCCTTCCCAGCTGGACCTTATGTCAAGCTGCTACTATCCTGCCCCACTATGAGAAATATTTGCAACACGGTTTCAAAAAGAACTGCCAGGCTACAGGAAAAGATGTAAAACATACATCTTGGTTATCTATTCCAGAGAAAGAAATTCTCCCTATTAACTATATCGAGTTTTTTATGCAATAACTTTTTTCTGTTCTGAAAAAGGATGAATTATTTAATGATGCTAACGAATAAATAATATGGTGACTCTGAAACTCTGTTTTAATGAGAAGGAACTGTGCATTGGTTGACTCAGGATCTTATTTCTCTTTTTGGCCTTTCTATCAGTCTCCAGAAAGTAAAATGTAAGATACATAAAATGCAAATTCTACCTAGCTCTGAAATTTTTGACATTTGAGTGGGCTAGGCATAATGATCACTGTAAAGCCTATCTTCCCATCCCTTCTATTTAAATATGACTATTAAGGCTAGTCAAAACACTGGGAGAACAGGAACAGTTTCTGTTTCACACACATAAAAACATGTATCTTCCAGACTTGACTTTTCTTTTTTTCCCCCCAGAAATATTGTGGCATGCATTTTTTGGACTCTCATCAATACAGTATAATTAGATTTTAGAAATTGTCATTGTTCTGATTACAATCAGAGAAGTTTGTAAAGGGAAAGAAACTTTTGAAGAGAAGCTGCTAGAAACTTCTGACTGGATGGTATTCAGGGACAGAGAAAGATGCGTGCTGCACAACTCAAAAAGAGGGCAAGAATCAGAACAAGAACCCAGTCCAAGCAGAAGCTGAGAGTGTGTTTGATTAATGTTTGAAGCTGGCTGCATGGGTCAGTCCTGCAGCACATGCAGCCATCAACATACTCCAGAAGCTATCTGCTGAAATATTGCATTGGCAACCAAGTTTGCAAGGTACAAATATTACCTCTATTTCTGAAATTCCTGAAGGGAAGAAACCCCATGAATGCCTAGAAGATGTAGATTCATGTAACTAGAGTTTCAAAATCTTACTTAGAAATGGAACAATACAGAGTGCAGAAGGTACTACAGAGGATGATACAGGTTAAGTGCAGAAAGACATACAGAGGTGAAAATGTTTCCTTGAAAATGTTTGAAAGATGATATAATAGGATTTTTTCCCCCCCTCGTCTTCACTGCAGCTCTGCACAGTAGTTAAATCAAAGGATCCACTGGATCTGCTGCAGAGACTGTTTCAGATGTGAAGCAAAGCAGCCATATATTCAAGCAACAACATCCAGACCCCAGCAGGTTTCCTTGGCCCTTTCTCAGAGCTGTGTGGAACATCCACCTCAGCATCACAGCAATAAGCTTGAAAGGTGAACCCACAGGAGACCTAGCAGTGATAGTCAGCAATTACCATCTGACATTACTAGGTCATCTTGAACTAGTCCTCTCCCAGATGGGAGGGCCCCATTTAAGAGCTGGGAGCAGCAGCTGCATGTGGTGTCATTTCTGGAGATGGTGCAGTTTAGGAGCACTGAAGCAAGATACAGAAAACATGTGGGGTAGCTGCACAAGGCATCGTGGCAACTAAGAACCAGTTAATTGGCCAAATGCAGACTGTTTCAGACCCATTTTTCTATGGCTACAAAGATGCTTCAGAGATTTTGTTGGGCCTTTGTGGATCTTGCCCAAACTGCATAACTGGGAGGGTTTTAAAAACAGATGACTTTTCATGACTCGAGCAGGTGCCAAATGGGACCATCAGGTGAGAATGGAGACCTGAAACCTGGAAAGAGGGCAAACCCCTGAAATTAATGGAATGTGAGCAGAAGCTAAGGAAGAATAAAGATGTTTTATTAATCTAGCTTGTCCCCCACATGGCTTAATTCATCTTCAGTTTGCCTTGCTACAGCTCCAGTAGCTTTTTATGATCTGGAGACTTACTCAGAATAACTGGCAGAGCATTGACGAGAAGAAATTCCACTGATAGCCACCAAAGAGAAATTTTACAAGCAATTTATCTTTCTGAATCCCTAGGGAATATGGCAAACACGCCTCAAAATAAGTCATTAAATAAAGAAAAGGTGCTATTCCAAGCCCTACAGTTTTTCAGGACATTTCCAATGCAACAATTTAGCAGAGAGGACACAGCTGAAATACACTTGCTGACAGTGTTGGCATTTTTAGCTTCTATCTGTCAGATTTTCCAGGATTATGTATTTTCATACTGCCAACTGCTCAGTATTCTGATCTTGGTGCAGAGAACTATGTTGGTAAACATTGAAACACAGCTGAAAGTGCTTTTGTGGTTGAAGGCTCAAGTGCTTAAAACCTGTCAGAATTGAACCCAGTTTAGGTAGCTCAGCCAGTCTCCCAAGGTGTGGTTGCAGGCATGACATCTCTTAAGGAAATACATTCCTCACAGTTTTTGCAGGGAAACTAAAATGATAAATCCTGTTTCAAACATCTACTATTTATGATCAGACGTAATTTGAATATTAAGCTTCTGGGGCTTTTTTTTTTCATTAGATCCTTTCATTAGTGTTTTATTGAGGAGCTCAAAACATTGCATATGCAGGTAACAATTACAAATAATAAATGGTATGCATTGAGTTTAATAATCTCTGCTTCTTATCTAGTATAGTGAGATTAAATGAGATAGTGCTTTGGGGACCATAGCAGAACAATTGATTTTGCAGACATAGTTCTTTTTTTTTTTTTTTTTTTTTTTTTTTGTTTTTTATT
>JAOEGS010009473.1:48400-59339 GCA_025447755.1 Corythornis vintsioides
TTAATTCCTTAACAGCTTGTATAATTAAAGCTGCAAACACTTTTCTGTTCTGATACACTCCAAAAGCCTTCACATGCTCAGAACTTTTTCAAAGTTACCATGTGAGCTGAAATTCTTGGTTTCTGGCCAAAGATGAATTTTATTAGAAAGCTTAAAATAAACCCCACTTTTTGAAATCTGTAAGGCTAAAATTGTTCCTATTCCCTTTTAAAATCAAATCTATATAAGGTTTGTTTTCACACATATAATCTCTAGATAACTGAATAGTAAATCTTGGAATTCATTGTAGAAATAATCCTTATTAATAAGTGTGTGCAGAGTAAAAGCAATTGTATAATAAGTGGTTAAAGTGCATTTAAGTAGGTGTAAAAGTAGCTAGTAGTGGTGGGATATTAATAGCAAACAATTTGGAGTTGTTTAATTGAATTTCTGAGACATGAACTTTTTCTAGAGGCAGTGGTACTGGAACTGTATCACAATAACCAGTGGCAGAGAATAATATTTGCATGTTGCTCACCATTGCCTCCAATACATGGTGTTCAGAGCCTCATTAGTTCTGCTGGACTTGGAAGTTAATGATTTGGCCCTCAAGATTTGTGGTGACTTTAATCTCTTGTGCTGCATTAGAGCTTTATTAAGGTTTTAAGTAATTTTAAGTGCATGCTTTAAGTCTTGAAAGCAGCTTAGTGGGGGTTTTTAGCATTTGTCTTAGAAAGCAGAGAAATAAAATGGAGGAGAAAAAAAGAAAAAAGTCATTATTAATGTAATGTTAATTGTCCTTGTCCCAAGAGCTGACAAATACGTGATGTGTTTACTCATTTTATTCAGTCTTTGATACCAGTAAATTATTTTGGTGCAATAAAAAAAAAAGCAGCAATATTTGTGATTGCATTCTGAGGTCTTCCAAGTATTCTAGTGCTGGTAGAGCCTTCTTCTCTTCCAATCCTTACTCTCCAAGAAAACTGTATCTCCTTTACTACATTACAAACCAAACTTGCAGTACTCAAATATTTGGGTTCTCAGCCCTCACAGGCTGTGGGAGCAAAAGGCACCATTTCAGCTCTGTGTACAGAGGTGCTTTTCAGTCCTCCCGTTCAGCAGGAGCTGAAGAAGCAGTAGGTTCTTGGCAGAAGGAGCTCACACCCCTCCCCTTCACCTTCTTTACCAAAGCATCTTGCAGCATGACCGCTTCTTCAGCCACAGTTACTTCACTGTAGTAAGGGAGAGACTTTCTCTGCTTCCCTCTCCTGTTAATGCATAACTGGAAGTCACTACCAGCTTTCTCACTCATGTTCTGATTTGGTCATGGCATTTCCCTGGCCTCTGACTTGCAGAACACATCCACAGGCTACCTGCACTTCTCATCTTTGTTAATTTGGCCACTGTAACTCATTTCTCTGAAGCCCAGCACTGTTTGCTATTTGAATAGCAGGCTTCTTGTCACTGTGTTAAAAATGCTGTATAATTCCAACCTCCATAATTCACAGTATCTCCTTCAGTTCTGCCTCCTAGTCACAGTTAACTCCACAGCCTTTCTTGGCTCATAGCTGAAGTCTGAGGCAACTCTGAAGTGACTCTTACGTAAATTTAGGAGCTATTGGTTACTCATCTGTAAGGTCAGGCTAACTTGAATTTTCATTATTTCTCAACTATTGGATGGCATTCTTCACCCACTGATGTCTGTGTGCTTGTTTTCCATGTGCCATCTATTAGGGCAATGGCTCTGCAGTGGTTTTGCAAACAGTGCTCTCCAGCAGCTCCTTGTCCCTCTGGAGCTGGGGGCCCAGCCCTGGCTGCAAGATTCCAGGGGAGGTCTCAGCAGGGAGAGCAGAGGGGGAGCAGAAGCTCCCTGGATCTGCTGGACACTCTCCTCCTGATGCCCCCCAGGAGCCCATTGGCTTCCTGGCCCCCAGGGCCACTGCTGTCCATGGAGAGCTTGTTGCCACCAGGACTCCCAGCTCCTTCTCCAGGGGCTGCTCTCCCCAGATCCCCTCCCAGCATGAACTGGTGCCATTGATTATTCCTTCCCAGCTGCAGGACTCTGCCCTTCTCCTTGTTAAACCTCATTAAGTTCTTAAGGAGAAGCCAGAGATGTTGTTCAGGATAGAAGTAGGGGAAGGATGATTGGAAACTCCTTGAAGAGTTTCCTTCCCTGCAGCAGTGTCTGCTATAGACCTGACTGAAGGCTGGTTTGGTGCCAATGTAAAGTGTGAAGTCTTTTGTGTTTTTTGAGAGGAAAGTCAAAATACATCCCATAGCAGCCTTCCATGGGATGTACACAAAATGGCCAAGAGATGGCCAGGAGCTTCATCTGACTGCTCAAATTGATGATGATTTGGTGACACATTTTCTCCAGTTTCCTGAAGACATGTGTAGATCAGAAGTACTTTATCACTTCATGATATATTAATACATTGATCAGTTTAGTCAAGCTTTCTAGCATTATCTTGTTCATACTCTTCTTCACTGTTCTCTCTCATTCTTTCTCCTTCTACCTCTTTTTCTCTCCTGAAAAATAATCTAAGGACATGAAATGGAAGTGGAATTCAGGAGGTAATCCTCAATCTGTCACAGCAGACAGATTTCTGTTTAGATCTGAAGAGATCTTACTACTGATTAACAAAAGCTCAGTATGACCAGAAGATGCTGTTTGTGTTACACAATAGAACGCCGAATCATTGTTGGAGGAAAACATTCCTTTTTCTACATCACCCACTGTCTTCCAGGGCATTCTGTCAGAATTGGGTGTGTGTGAGGTCCTCTTTAAGATGCATTTCTCATCAATGTATAGAGCCATTGGTATTTTTCTGTAGAATGTGGAGTATTTGAAAAGCTTAAGAAAAAAAGCTAGCCTTTCATCTCGAGCGTTCACACCAAAGAGTTTGGAAAGAGCTAATGACAGCATAAAAAGGAGATATCTTCTGCTTATTCCAGTCCTTCCAAGTGGTCATTATTAACCTTAATTTCTTTCAAATAGTTGGTTTTTTTGTTTGTGTTTTTGTCGTGGCAGGGTTTTTATTGGTTTGGTTGGTTTGTTTGTTTTCCATATACGGATGTTCAATTTCTGGTAATAATCTATGTGTTGGCTCAGGTTTGTAAAAATCCTATTTATTTAAAGTTATGCTGGCTGTCTGAGAACAGATGAACATTTGATCTTTCAGAGTAATATTTAGTTTCATATCCAGTGGCCACATTTCACAGCTAGGCCTACACACTGTGTTGTACTTTGCTGAATCCGTGTGAAAATGTCCTTTCACTAAATCTGAACAAAACAGACCTCATCCTTGAGAGAAGAAAGTCCAACTTACATGTCAATGGCTTTCTTCCTTAATGACAGTCATTTGTTGCATGGAGATTCTTACATAAATGACTGAATTTCCATTACCTGCTATCCCTTTGTGGCAGCCTAATGCAATGATTGGTTGGGGGCACCTCAGGTATATATTGTGCCATCTATTTGGCAGCAGAAACTAAGAGCAGAAGATCAGGGCAAGAATATAATGAGGCTTCCCTGGTAAAACCTCTCCACTTCCAGAAACACACAGCTAGAAATTTCCTGTAACTAAACGTTACCTCTGAGTTTAATGGACTTTGAAGTGTTTTCCTTCTCTGGGAGTCTGTCTCAATCTTGGAGGCCTGCATTACCTCACTGCTTAGAAAGCAAACCATTTGAATGCATCTTCAGGCAGCCAGTGATCATTTCACTGAGTGCTCTAAGCCCTTAAGAAAACAAGTACTGCTTCTGTAGCCAACTCTTCTGACGCTGCTCAGTTCATCATATGAAAGAACATTATTCCGCTGAGGTAGTAATTTCCATGGGAAGGTGTTTGCTGCATTTCTCTGCTGCTTATGCAGTCACTGATGCTTTTCCACAGCACCAAAGCCTTCTTTTTCTGACAGTGGTTGTGTTGAAAATATTACCCAGTTATATAAATAAGAGGATATCACTGTGTGTCAGGCTGCATACCCAGTGTTCAGCCTGACATGACTTGCCTTTTAATTTCCTGTCCAATGCCCCAGGATCATGCCAGATGTAATCCCCACTCTTCTCTCAACAGCTCCCTTCAACCTGCCACCTTCGCCCCTCCTCTACCTCAGCTTGTCTCAGCCAGTTGGCAGGTACTGAGACTTGTGAATATATGTAACCACTATCTCCCTCTTCCCACTCTCCTTTTCATATGGATGAAAAACAAAAAAGAAAAAAAAAAAAAAAAAGAAGTTTTGTAAATCTCTCACATTGAAGAATATGGTTATACATGCTGATAGAAATTAATTTCTAACTACTTCGTATCACAAGTTTAAAAGCATGTATTATTTTCTTGTTCAAAGAGAAAATTAAATGCTGTTTCCCCCACCTTCTGGCTTAGTGAAAAGCTGGATTTCTTCTGAATTGGAAGAACCAAACAAGCAGGTTACTGCTGGACATCACAAACAGAAAACTGGACTGGACCCAATTCAAACAACTGCAATGCTCCTACGTACTGCAGCAGAGCTCTTCTGAGCCAGGAGCTCACCATATAACATGCCTGGAAAGATGTACACACCAGAGGAATCCAGAACCTCATGATACACTTGTTATTGGCATCATAATCATTTGAGCCATCACCTAGAATCACGAGTAAGCATGCAGTGAATGGCAAGTTTTCAGTCTTCTGAACTCTCTCATCATATTGAGTCTGATGTCTAAAAACTTCAGTGTGTTTAGAATGGACACTATGCTGCTCCTTTCTCATCTCTCCTTCAGCTAAAATAGCTCTTCATCCTGGTTTTTTTGTGCTTTGGGTATATTCATTAGGGACCGTTTTAGTTTTTCACTAATTTCATTATGGCTCAACAAGTTTGGGTTTACTCTCATTCTACAAAATAGTCTCTTCCTTACCTAATAATTGTAAATACCTGATGATGGTGATGGACTTTTTTTTTTTTATGTAGTTCATGTTTTTAACCTGGTACTTTCTGCAGTCTTTTTAGTCATCATATGATAAATATCTCCTGTTCTACATAAATAGCCCCCACCTTTGTGCCCAGCAGCACACCTCAAGTTAACTGGATGTCTATTTCTATCATCAAGAGATAAATAAACATATCTCCATCTCTTCTACTGCCACAGAGTCTCCCTAGTTCTTGTTCAGAACTTCCATTCACAGAAATCAAGCTCTTTTTTTGAATGGAAAAATGTCATTATGTCCAGAGGGCCAAACCAAGCCCTGTGTGCCACTTAAGGTCCATTTACCTTCCAGTCTGGGATGAAGTGGAGTGGTAAAGTTACGCTGGTCTACACAGAACAACAAAGAAGGAATTAAGAAACAAAGTGTTTAGAGGCATTGTAGATCAGCTGGAATGTAGGTTGAGAGCTCTCTGCAAAAAGTAAAGCATTATACAGTGTAAGAAACACTGCTTGAAGGATCTCACTGAGTTAGAATTTCACTTTGGGTTATTTCCCAGTTCTTACTAATGAACCTGTAAGAATCTCTAGTCTGTAAGTTCTGGTTTTTCCTTCAGCAACAGACTGACTTGAGTGGGTCAGAGATTGCTGAGAGGATAAAACTAGGCTTGGCACCTGAGGAGATTCCTAAAATTGCTGAGGTTTTTGGTATTAGGTTCAGGAGAGGGTGTTCATAGATTCATAGCTATTAGGGGTTGGAAGGGAGCTAGAAGATCATCTAGTCCAACCCCCCTGCCCGAGCAGGAGCACCTAGACCAAGTCACCCAGGGGTTGATTTCTTAACAGACATAACTGGGAACCTGGACAGTCAGAGCTTTCCACCTGTGTTAAAGGGAATTTAGCATGCAATCAATGTCCATAAAAAAAACAAACCAAACCAAACCAAACCAAACCAAGGCTATAAAGAATCACAGTAATAATAAAACCAAACCAAAAAACCTCCAACCAACAACAAAACTCGACAAAACCCCTTCAGTTCTAACATCCCTATGTCAACCAGTTTTTCTCTGTCTTATTTCTAAGCCTGAATTAATATAAAGCAGCACTACCTTCCTCACTGCCAGTCTCACACAATCTACCTCTTTTCCTACATGTGCCTGAAAGGGGTTGCAGGTTTGTAGGGCAGCAGAGAACCACCAACACTCTAGTTGAATGTTTGGGTTGGTTTTGTTGTTTGGTTTGGGTTTTTTTTTAATCAAAAAATCACCTTAATAGAATCTTGTATCTAGGAATATATAGAAATGTTATAAGTAGAGTGGCAGAACATAATGCTACAGGGTCCTGAGCTGTCTCAGAGGAGAGAGTGCATCTCCACACAGCAGGACACTGCCATCAGAGCTGTGGACCTTAAAGCTGCCTCTGCCTGACCCCAGCTCTGAGCAGCACAGACACACTCGAAGCAGACAGAAGAGGCAGAATATGGAAAAAAAAAAAATAAAAATCAACCTTCCCTCATGTGCATCTGTTATTGCTCAGCCATGGCTAATGCTTTATTTAATCCTTCAATAATTCATACTTTCAATTCCAAATTGCTCTGTGTTGGAAAAAGTGGGGCTCATTACTTAAGTTTATAAGAATTCAATGGTACTGGGACTGAGCTTTGGAATGAGTTTCCTTTGATGAAAACTTTGCTTCGTTTTCCTTCATCTGTTCACTCCTATCAGACTCTTCTTCCCTTTTCCATTTTTGTGCAACTGTTACAGAATTTCTTGGCATATGCCAACAGAGTAAACGTAGCATAAAGTGGAAAAGAAGATGGCCACAATCCACATAACATGATCATGT
Organism: Corythornis vintsioides; assembly: GCA_025447755.1. NCBI lineage: Eukaryota > Metazoa > Chordata > Aves > Coraciiformes > Alcedinidae > Corythornis > Corythornis vintsioides. The sequence continues at coordinate 55,131 of JAOEGS010009473.1, forward strand.
GTCCAGATCAGCACTAATCAAGAACAGTTTAAACTTCAGATGCAAAATAGTGATTTTTCACAAAATTGTGAAAGAAAGCTGGGGAGGGACTTTTTACACGGGCTCCTACTGATAGAAACTGACTTCAGACTGGAAGGGGATGGATTTAGATGAGAAATGAGGAAGAAGTTCTTCACTGTGAGTGTGGTGAGGCAGTGGCATGGGCTGTCCAGGATGCTCCATCACTGGGTGTGTTCAAGACTGGGTTAGGTGGGGTTTTGAGCAAGTTACTAATAATGAGATAGTGAGAATTTTACTTGTTTTGCTTCATATCTACTTCAGATTAGTGGTTTTATTAGTCTTTTTTGCACAATAAGAGTTGTCCTGAGTTTGTATCCTGGCATTACAGCTGCTAGCTGAGAATGCAGCGTGGCTTTAAAAACCCTCAAAAGCAGACTCACCCTCCTTGCTGCCCCTGAATGTTCAAGTGCAGGGCTTGTGTTCAGCTCTGCTGAAGCAAACACTGTAGTATGTAGGGCAGTCAGCACTGAATAGTTAATGAGAGTTAATGAGCACAGAGAAGGAAAGAGTGACCATTTCACAGCACCTAGATGCACATCGTCTGCTGTGACACTTCTGCAAAAGGAATCCTTCTTAACTGAGAAATTGGCTTTTGCTGGGCAACATCTTATTCCAGTCGTGCTCCAAGTGACTCCAATGGGACTCCTGATCTAAATTAATCAGTGCTAGACTCTGGGAGAAAGGATGGGAAGCTACTTTAGAACCAACAACAGCTGGAGGATTAACACCAGACCCGTGTTGGCAGCCTCCGCAGGAATTCTAAATGAGGTTCAGCTCGGGGATATTCTTGCCCCTTTTAATCACTGTTATTACATCACTTACCACACAGTGCAAGAAAACATCTGACACTGCTAGTGCTTTACAAGAACCAATGTTGTTTTTAATTTCATTCCCAAGTTCAGGAATTTGCCAGTGAAAATACATGGAATCACATGTGCACAGCACAGTTTTGGTGCTGAAATGTTTGCTTTCTGCTTTCTTCTGATCAGTTTCTGTCAGCATTCAGTTTTAGGTATCTAACATAGAAGCATTTCCATGGCACTACTTGGGCACTAACAAGTGAAAAAATAAAAGTAGGTAGGCTCAAACATTTCACATCTGGACATGGCTGCATCCATCTGATAACTGCTGAAACCTGCATGTCAATAGTGTATACCTAAATCCATTTGAAGCTGGGGAGGGAGGTGTGTTGCAGGTAACATGTTAATCACCAACTATATCATCAATAATGGTAATCAGATAATTAGTTCTCAATTTTGAGGTGTGAAAATACGAAACGATCTTCAAACATCTCTAAACCCCAAGATTGTGATGCCCAATTTTTCAGAGGTTTGGCATTTGGTTGGACTCCTTTTCACTGAAACCCAGTTCCAGTCACTGTGATGGACTGAACAACCTTCTTACACTAGGCTGAGTGATGGGGTGATAGGGGAAATTCATGCAAGAGGTTTGCAGTGCAGTTATGAATGTCAAGGAGCAAAGTGGTAGGCAGCACATCCTGAAACTCTAGTGTGCACAGCTGTAAGGATGTACTCTTATTTATAGAAGTATACTTTAAATTATTGTAAAGGGGAAATACTGCAGTTCTGCAATCTGGCATTTGTTCAGAATTCATTCAAATTACAGTTTGCTAAAGTCACTGCCAGAACTGCAGCTATTTCCATTAAATCCTGAATGGTGCCTTCACTTCCCTCCTCTAAATATCACAGAATAATCCTGGGTGGAAAGGACGTCCTAGATCACCAAGTCCAACCACACCTACAAGAACAAAACCCACCTAAGTACCAGACCATTAGAAGAAAAAAAGCAAATAAATAAAAAACAGAAACCCCAACACACCTAACACAGTCCCCTACATTCCTGCTCTTAGAGCTTGTCCTGAAGCACCTTCATCAACGATTGTGCAATCATTAATTTCTCTATTTAGTAGGGTTTTGTCTTAATAAGGCAAAAACACCTGCACAATATCAGTAGCCAGGGTTATGTGTGCAGTTGCTTTTATCAGATTCTGCAAATACTGAAAGTTTTGTGTGCATTCTGACTGGTGCCAACAAATGTAGTAATGGAGACATATATTAGTGTTCAGTTGCATTGGCCTTTCAGAATTGCAGTGTCCAAGACAAGAACACATCATATAATTACAGTGCCCTCCTTCTGAAGTGCTCAATGAGTTTTGAACAAAGAAAAACTTCCATCCTGCCTATAAATAAGCTCAATATTTGTCATTCTGACTTGGCCCATTAGTTCAAAAATGAACAGATTTCTTCCACAATAGATGAGTGTCTTGGTTGTTAGAATTGAAATAATATTTGCATGTTGACTCATTTAAAATATTTTGATAAAGCACTGAGGACAATTTTCCCATTACTTGCACCTTTTTAATATTGTTTATTATTTGTTCCTTAAAATTATGAGGTCACAAAGTTGTCAGGGGAAGCCATCTCAATGGCTATGAATAGAAAACAGAACCTTTTGCTGAGATAAAACTTTAATTTGCATTATTGAGAGTTTCTTTTAAAGCTTGTGAAATTATTCTGGCAAAATTCCTCTCAGGCTATTTTAGTCTGAAGGATGAGTGAAAAGAAGGAAGCATGTTAAAAGAAATATCTTGGATTATTTTAGTGGAAGTTTTATGTCAAAATAATCTGAGACCAAATGTTCATGCAATCGTGTTAAAGCTGTCAAATCAGAAACGATGCTGTAAGAATCAGAGATGCCTTCTACCTGTCTCACTCCAGTGACAAATTACCCCTTCTGGCAGGCTCACCAAGTTTTATTTCACTTTCCACTCCATTTTCAACCCTTTCCCATTTCTTTTCAGAAGAAATCCTCACAAAGTCGTGTTTGGTGTGTATGTGAAGAAGGTTACTCTAAAACACAGCAACTTTTCATTTCCACGGCAAATGATTTGGGGTTCTTTTTTTGGTAGGGGAGTGCCCAGGGAAAAGGAGGAGAGAAGATAAATTTGCACCAAGAGCCTGTACGAATCCAGCATGAATAGTAGCAGAGAGTGGGCACCAACTTCTCCACGTATCCATGCCAACACGGCTTGTGCAGCCGAGGACGGGCTCTTCCCTGGGCCGGGGCATTGCCGAGCTGCCTTCTCATCCCGCCTGGGAAAGGCACAGTCCGCGCAGCTCTCTGCGGGCACGCCTGGTGCCGCGGACCGCCGGGCACACGCCTCGCTGCCCCCTCCCCTCCTCAGCCGCATCCACACCGCTGCCCCTGCTGCAGCCAGCGCACACATGCCCAGCGCACGGCTTGCCTTCCAGCGGGGGGTGGGGGTGGCAATCGCCACTGTAAACACTCTCTCATACGAGCAGCCAGCGCTACTCGTCCCAGCGCTGCTTCCATCGGCGTCAGAAGCCTCGGGCACTGCAGGCGGCAGCTCCCTGCCCGCCCGCCCCGGGAGTCCTTGCTGCCGCACCCCCCCTCCAGCTCGGTCCCTGCTCCCGCACCCCCGTGGCTCGGCCGCATCCCGGTCCCTTCTCCCGCACCCCCGTGGCTCGGCCGCAGCCCGGTCCCTTCTCCCGCACCCCCGTGGCTCGGCCGCATCCCGGTCCCTTCTCTCGCATCCCCGTGGCTCGGCCGCATCCCGGTCCTTTCTCCCGCACCCCCGTGGCTCGGCCGCAGCCCGGTCCCTTCTCCCGCACCCCCGTGGCTCGGCCGCAGCCCGGTCCCTTCTCCCGCATCCCCGTGGCTCGGCCGCAGCCCGGTGCTTGGCGCCCCGCTCCGAGGCACACGGAGCGCACGGAGCGCACGGCGGTTCCGATCCCGCAGCCCCGGCACAGCCATGATGCGGCTGCCGGGGTGCGGAGCGGCGCGGATGCGCTGGCACTGCGTCCGCACAGAACAGCTGTGTGAGAACTCCGTGCACTGTAGCTGAGCACAATGCAGAGAGAAAAGGCTTCACGGCTATGGCATCGCCATCCATGGAGCACCCGGCGCGTACCACCATCGCGGCCACCCGCAGCCTTCCCTCCTTGCCCGCCTCAGAGCGACAGCGATTGTAAGAGAAATAAAACACCGTAAGATCTCAGCTGCTGGGAGATAGACGGAACGTATTGCAAGTATCGAAAACCTTCGGCATTCTCACCGCAGCTCCGCAAATTTGCAAACAAATTCTTCACCCCCCCAGCCCTCCCCCAC
>JAOEGS010009474.1:0-46778 GCA_025447755.1 Corythornis vintsioides
GTATATCATGTACATATACATGACATAAAAATATTTGTGCACATGCATACACATGTCAATAATCACATGCAAGGAAAGATCAGATGTAGACTCAGATAAACACACAATTCATTCACTTTATAAAAGAGCCAAATCTATTTCATCGTTTTACCTCATTAATATTAAAATGTTATACTTTCTATTAAGTCTTCCACAAGCTCTGTTGAAGGATATGCTGTTGATGTAGCATCAGACATATTTTCCTTACCATTTAGAGTTATATTTTGGGGCACTGCTGATAAGGAGTTGTATGAAGAATGCACAGCGATAATCTGTGGTAATGATTGTTGCTTGACTTAAAATAAAGAGGAGCAGCCTTTTAAGGTCAACATCAGTTCCATGTTTGGATTGTTTCTACTATTTGGAAGGGGATGACATGTTTTAAATGACTAAGTAATGTGAAAATACATTACTAGCACAAGACTGTTGTCTATGTAAATATTTTATGGGTAGAGTCACCCGCCATTGGTTAATAAGGTAACACAGATTCAGAACTATTTATGTTGACTCATATTTGTATGATGAGCAACTCAAAAACAAGAATATGTGACAGAGTTGATCAGGATGTAAGACAGTGGCTCACAGAGAGTTTGTATCTTGCATGTCATGAATAGCTCTTTTGAATTACTTATTGAAAAGAGCTGTAGCATTGTCCATGTGGAATATAATAAATGCACAACACAGTGAGTCACCTAATGAACCTAAGGTAAATAACTATAATTCTTGCTTTTGAAGATATGAACAAAAAAAGATCCTGGTAGGCTTAGCTTCTCCTGGGTTGAGTATTCTCATAAAAATAGAAAGTATCATCTCCTTTCTGTACATGACATTGAATGCAATAGGAAAGACATCCAACATAAAGCATACATAAAAGTGCAGCAGGATAGCCAGTGGCTGGCAGCTTCTCAAACCTTCTTTTGCATGCTCACATAAAGTGAAATCCTACTATACCACCTCTTCTTCTAGGCAATGCCTCAGAAACCTGCCTTAGTCTTTTGCAAAGGACTTGGAGGTAGCAAACCACGTACAATCAAAAAATTGCTGATTTTAGAGCTGCACAACTATGTGTCGTTTCTGTGTGTCTTCCAACCTAATTGTAAGGTAAACATTTCCATCAACTGATCACAAATTTCATCAAGGCCCTGAAGGCTTTGACCTAATGTCCCTCCTGAACACTCTGGACAAAGAAAATACAAGTCTTTGCTGAAATACTGGACCATATGGCCCAATTATTATGCATTTGAAGTGTTTGTAACTCAGCTAGTTCGAGGGAGGTCCTCAGGCAGCATTTTAATTTCATTTTACAAGTCGGTCTCCTGCAGTTTTACTGTGTTCCATTATTTTTTGGACAAAAATGTCTTATGTTCAAAATACATTGTGCATACTAAGGCAGGGTAAGAGCTGTTCAAGAAGAAGCTGTTTCATAATATTTACTGTTTCACAGTGGTACGTGCATAGAGTCAGATAACATTCATGTTTAGAATAATCTGGCAACTTGATACACTAGGATTTAAGCCACGGGACATCAGGGCGTCATCCAGACCCAGGCTAGAACTAGAGCTTCCTGTTCTTTTACCACTGAGAACTCATCTCTGAATGTCCTCACTCCTGTATAGCTGGTACCAAGGTGATTTGCCAGCACTTAGATTCATAGATATTAGTGCATCCAGCCCTTCCTTACAGACAGAAAAATACTTTTCGTGTGTGTTGGCACTTTCAAGACATACAAATGCAACAGTTAGAACTATATATCTGCATCTTTAGATCTTTTGGTGTCCCTCCATCATTCATCCACGTTTCAATACAAAAGTGCTACCCTATCTTTCTTAGAAGTGCAGGAATGTGTGAAGAATGTTCATGGTGAATTTGAAAGAAGATGGCTATAAAGCCACATTTCCACTCCAGAAGATACATCTAAGAAACAGCTGTGGAGAAATACAAGATAGCAATGGTAGTTAAAGGGTTTCTGAACCTATAAAGGAGATACTTGTGTTTTCCATAGAGGTCAGGGTATGCTTTTGGCAACGTCCCTGTCCTGTTCCTAGGACATCATACCAGAGTTCTCCAATGGGAATGATCTGTTTCTGTGATGCTAAAATAAAATCCCCAAGCAACTAATTTTATGTGTGAAATCGTGCACATGGACAACACTCCCTTCCTCCTGCTCCTCAAAATACCCCCCGTGCTCCCCATGTACACCCAACCATTCTTCCTAGTTGAGGCCACAGCCCAGTGGAGCCTCATCCCTTCCACTCTTCATCCCCCACTTCAGTTTATGCAATAGCTTATATGCAACTCATGATATTTGGAAGCCACATCCTGCTGCAGGCAGGGCTGGCTGAGCTTCCTAAAACAACACTTGGGGATGACTCTGCTTCCAGCAACTGGAGTCAATGTGCTGGATGTGGTTTAATTGATGCCAGTTTTGTCCTGCTAACAAGTGTTGGCTTTCTTCACTTGATGCAGCAAGTCATGATGTTCTGTAGGTTCCAGTGCCCATATGCATGAAAGCCTTTTGTGTATGTTGCTGCCTGATTAGACAGGAAATAGTGCATAGCACCAGGAGATAATTCACATGAGTAAAGTTACTTTCATGCATATGCATGTGCAAAACTGGGGCTCCAGATGCAAAACACATCTTTTTCTAATCCCCCAGCTATTCTCTGTGTGTCTGTCCATATACACATTGCATGCTTGTTACTTTTTATTACTTTGAAAACTTAAAAATAAGATTGGCTTGAATTTAGTTTGAGGGTTGGCACCAATCCAGTACAATTCTTCTTTTAACTGAAACAGTTTGCCCACCCCTAATTTGAACACAAGCAATTGATTTTATTAACAGGGTTGCAAACAGTAAGCATGCTCACACTCTCCCTTCCTACCAGGAAGCCTTGGAAACAACACCACAGATAAAGGGAAATGCTCTCTTTGTCTGGGAAAAGGTGTTTTTGAGAGATTCCTGTTATTCATACCTTCTTTTTCTACTTATACCTCATACCTGCAGATGTAGGCAAGGGCATGACTGAGTGAGGCACTGAGTCTAATTATCCCCAGCTTTTATTCTCTTCAACTTCCATGAACATACAGAGGACCTTAGTCCATTAATGCAAAGACTGTAAGCACTACACCTTCAACTAGAGCAGGGAGGGGCAAAAAGCAATGGGCAATTGCTATGTATAGACAGTGCAGTCCTTGAGAGACCTTTAACCTGTTCATTGTTTTTGCAATCTATAAAAGAATCACTCTGCTATTCTTCACCAAGCTTCCACACATGACCCAGCTTTTTCTACCATTCAAGGAATGCAATTTAAACTAGATTTAGACTCCTCTGCATGGCCAAGCGTGATGCCCACTGGAATGTTCAGCTTATGAGGAATTGTTTGGTTTGGTTTGGTTTAAATAAATAAATAGCATTAAAATCTAATCATGGAAAGTGCAGCTGTTAAAAATAGACTGAGGTAGTGCTCACTCAAAGCATTGAGAAAAGGTATGTGCAGGAGGGATTCTGAGAGCCAATTCATCAAGTGCAGGAGCAAGCAGACAACCAATCCTGGCATGGTTTCAGGCACATCAGCATAACCACTGAGTCTCCCCACCCTGCAGCAGGAGTTCCCATCAGGAGTTAGACCTGTTTCCTTTTGTTTGCAGTTCAGCCACCTGCTTTCCCTTCCATCAGGTTCTCCACAGGGACACAAGTTCTTCATCAAACTACCTGTGGTGAGCCTGGCACTCAGCATGAAAACCACCATATGCAGTATTTTTTCATCTATGAAGCAGCTGTTTACAAATGAATCAGTATTAGAATGGATTTTATGTCTTGTGGCTTCTGTTTGGTTGGTTTAGGTTTTGGATTTTTTTGGTTATTTGCTTGTTTTTTGGTTAGTTTTTCGTTGCTTTTTTTTTTTGGTAGATTTGAATGCTGAGATTTATTTGTTTGTGCCCCACTGAAAACTCTGTAAACAAAAGGTGCAATGAATCCAGGTGGCAAAGAGTTTCTGTCTCAGATTAGTGTTTACTTTCAGTCATCAGCCTTAAATATGAAACTGTTATCAGTCTTGGTTAGGACATATAAGCTAATGAAGGCATTTAATGAAAAACACTTGCAATCAATTTTACATACCAGGTTCCATGATCACAGTGAGTTTTGAGTATTTACGAATATTCACGAATGGAAAAGAATATTCCCTCTGGTGCAGCATATTTTGGATTTTCCAGGATGTACCATGGGAACAGACAAGAAGACTGGCCATGGTGCATCACAGGACCTTTCAAGTAGCCTGGAATCCAGCCAGGAGAGCACAGTCCACACAGCAGCTGCCACAAGGACCTGAGATATCTTTTCCAAACGACTGTGCTCCTTTTTTCATTAACATTTTCAGTTGGAATTTCACTGAATTCCACTTTCCTTTTTCCTCCTGCAATATTAAATGCTTAAAGAAAACAGAAAACTTTCCAACAGACTGTTCTCAAGTGTACCAGGGTTTTTGATAGTTGAATTTCTCTCTATACAATTTTTTTGTATTACTGATTAGTACTTGCTCTACAGAACTGCTAGACACATGAAAACTCTGCAGGAACTGACTGATCAGTGGGCCAGATCTTCCTGTCTTGAGGACAATGTGGACAGGCCAGAGCAACAACTGTGTGCCTTCTTCAAAGGTGAGCTCTCCCTGTGGCTTAGTTCTGCATAACACTAGTCATCTTGTCTCAGATTTCTATATATAGGCAGACAAGGGATGGGAATACAGTCAGTATTTCACAGAAAGGAAATCCAGCACTCAAGGTCATTCAGTCACAGACTGAAGATTTCCTGAGTCTTCTTCCAGTGACCTGCAGTCATTGCTATTAGCTCAGATAAGTCCCAGTTCAGATGCTACCTGTCATAGGTGACATCAGCTCACCCTCAGAAGTTTAATGAAATAATTTAGAAAATGTATGTCAGCTTCAAGTTTCTTCAGAAGTGAATAAAGTAAAATTTCTATGAGAAATATGTACATTCATGATGAATGTCACCTAGACAAACCTACAGTTGATTCACTTGTAAATTTCTTAATGGGTGTGCCAAAAGAATAATTTCTCTGTCACTCTCATTCTAAAAACTGGCAAAATGAGTCTTCCTCTTTTACCCAATACATCTAACAATTAAGAGATCAATTACTCAGTTTGCATGCTGCTGCCAATGGTCTATTTACATGTGACAGCAAATACCTGAAAAGCTCAGAGTTTGAAAAGCTTCTTGAAGAATGGCCCAGAGCAATGGAAACCAGAACAAAGAAGAGAAGAGCTAGTGCTATTTAAAGGTGAGATGCCCCAGAGTGCAGACAGCTCCAAGAGGCTAAAACCTGAGAGATGGAACAGCACGAAAGGAGACTCTGGGCAGGTCTGCTGTGTGCAGCAGCCTGGTGCTGCTGGCTGAGATTGCCCATCTCTGAGCCAGCAGGACCCAGGCCAGGGGCTCCTGGGGACTCAGAGCAGCAGGGTGTGACACAGGCTGCAGCCACACTGCAGTGGCACCTAGCCCGGGATAGTCACTGCACCTCTTCTGCTGGCATGTGGAAATACTGTGCCCAGTGCCAGGGCAGGCTGTACCCAGCTCAGACATGCAGGGTGTACCTGACCACTGTGTGGTATAAATGGCTTTGAAAATGAGAAGTCTGGATCTGGAAACAAGAAGAAGAAGAAGTTTCCTCCTCGTACCCTTGAACTGGACATCCTTAGCATGGACAGACACAGCTGGACAGAACTGGGAAGCAAACCACATATATCTGCTGAGTTATTGTGCTCATCATATGTTTTGAAAGAGTACAGTCAGGCCCAGAGAAACTCCATGAGTTCCTGGAGACTTTTAAGCACTGAGTTTCTCACTTTCAACACCTTCCACACTGTAATCTCAAACTCAAAGTTCCTTTACTGTTGCATATAGGAAGATCACAGAACAGCTACTGCAGTGCAAGGCTTTTTTTTTTCCCAAACATCTGTTTCCTGATTGTCAACTTTTTTTTTCCTACACCACCTCTCATGTAGTTTTGCCTGGACACTCCCTTTCCTTCCTTCTTCACTGAGCAGCTCCACCATTACAAAAATAGCTGGTGTGGACGGCTAAATTATCTTGCTAGAGAACAGACAGCTGTGCCTGCTCGAAATGTGGAAGGACTGACCAAATGATTCATCTCACTGCTCTTCCCCACCCCTTTGCTTGCTTTGCTGCTTTCCCAAAGCATTATTTACTATTTGCAGAGAGCTGTTTGTTGTGGCTGTCCTGATGAAACTGTCCTGATGCGCCATAGGAAGGAGAAAAGGAAGCTTTCATACTCTTGAGGTCATCTGCTGGCCTCTCCTTAGTAGTCCAGGAATAGCTAAAAACATGCAAAAAATATATTTAATATATTTTATAATGGAATAAGCAGTAAAAATAAAAACAAAGAGATTGAGTCGCCATCACTCATCAGTAAAAACCTCATTCTGACATGTTTATGGTTTCATGTGATATTTAAATAAAACAGGGAAGAACACAATATTTTTTTTTAAACACTAATCTTAAAATGTAGCAAAAATCAAGGCATGTGGTGGATGCATGTGTCCATTAACTGCATGGGAAGAAGAGTCAATTATTGATCACAGCTTTTGAAAACTAGTCTCAAGATTATTTTTCAGATAACCATTAACATACACTATGATTTAAAAGGGTATCCATTTGCCTTATTAAATCTCTATAAGAAAAACTTATTTGGAAAAGCAAATAAAGCACATTAGCCTTACTGCTGAGAAACTACATGCTACTCAGTATACAGGTCTGAGGAAGATAATTACTAAAGTTCAGAAATACTCCAAGTTTTCTTTATACAGAATATTCTGTTCTGTGCTGTTATATTTTCCAGATCAAATGGGATGCTACTGCTCTGTTTTTCCTTTCTATTTTCCTAATGGTGTAGCTCTGAAAAGGCTGTTTGCAAACTTAAACTGGGATAAAATCTCCAGAAAATGCCAAAATGGTTTAAGAAGAAGCTCTGAATATTAACAAGGCCATGTTGTAAGCACGCTGGAAATACTGGAAAAATCCTATATTCTTTAAATTGTGCTCATCTGGATTGTCAATTGCCAATGGTGCACTCTGGTTAGCTGTTCCCCTGGAGTCTCACTATAGCCTAAAGATGTCTTTTTAATATTATATGCAGTTTGTCTGCACCCCTTTTGACTCAAATTAAAGCTTTTTTAATAAAAACCAGATGGTTGTATTCTAGTCACATGGAGATGAAGACTTCATGGAATAAGATAATCTACCTGTGATCTGCTGCCAGCTTCACTAAGACATAGTTCAAGGTAAAATGTGTTTAGAGATCTGAAGTAGAAGATTACCAGCAAAGAAAACATTCTTGTTTCCTTATCTTGGGGAGACTGGCTTCCTGCTAGTTGTGGATCCTTCTCCTGTGTGAAGTACTAAAATGCCCTTGTTCAGCATTTTCAATTTCATCTTGGAGTGATAATGGAAGTTATGTGTATTCTCCGTGGCTATTAAATCCCTTTTTTGGCTACCACAGTGTGTAATACTGGAGTTCATGCAGTATCACAAGAGATAACTCCATAGCACACTAATTGTACAGGGTTTTCAAAGTGCTTTGAAGATGAAAAGTGCTGTATCAATGCAATTCCAGGTACTATTATTATTTATATAGCATGCAATCATTAGTGGAAGCCTAGCTTTAAGTCCCTTTGAGACTAAGATGGAAGATTTGGACCAAATCCATGTCCTTGCACTTTCACTAAATCTGGTTAAGGTAGATAACTGAACATTTTGATTTCCTCTGCTGTCTTCCTTAATTATAAAATACTATGAAGAAGAATGTGATTGAACCAAATGTGGACTCCCATGAGGTGAGATAAGAAATTACTTTCTAAGATTTCAGCCAAAACTTATCATTCTTAACACCTGTGAGATTAATTATGAATGGAATTAATATAATTAATTCACTCCTTCTGAATGAACGGAATAGCAAAAATGCCAGCTTGTTAATTAATAGATATTTAATAGAGCAGGATACTCTAAGATATTTAAGTGCTCCTTAGCACCTGATGCAAGGAAAAAAATCCTCACTACAGAAAGCTTTTTCAGTGCAGAGTGTTAAATACAGGTTGCAGAGGTGGCATGCAGAAAAGAAGTGAATGATGGGAGAAGATGGCTGAGGATGACACTCCTCAGAGAGTGTCCCAGACCTCAGCAAGCTGGGCTTGGATCCACTGTGTGCTCCTGAAATAAAACTAGAGGGGTTTGAAGGGAAGAAGGTACTAAGTAAAGCTCAGAGCAGAGTTTTCACCTCATGTCACTCAACAGAAACTCTTTGTTCTCAATTGAAGTATGCCAGGTCAGACCAGGTAGGACTCTTACCTGAGTAATACTTCTTCACCTCCACACACAAAACTCAGGTGGCAAACTTAGAGCTGGCTGTATATTTAGCCTTCAAACAACTCTGATGAGTTTCCCAAATATCTGGCAGATTACTCCCAGTGAAACACTTTGAAGTAATGATGCATAGATAATTTGGAATATTCCCTTTTGAATACAGATATTCAAAGTGTAAGCAGAGGCTGTGTTTTGAAGAGGCCTCCCTGTGGAGAGTGTCCTATTATATGTAAATACCAGTGAGAATAGCATGCAAATATAGTCATTAAGAAGGTTTGAACTTTTCCAGAGCAACTTAAATTTGAGCCAAGCTACTTCAACCTTCAAAGGCAGCAAACTATGACTCAGCAGAAACTGAGACTGAAAAGCCTGTTTCAGCAAGGACCAGTGGTTTTAAGATGCTAAAGTATCCAGAGGCCTTTCTAATCCCTTAAGCTATTTTCCATGCTGGTTTCTTATTCAGTTAGTTGCAGACGTGTAAAAGAGAACTACTGCATATTCCATTATTGCACTCTTTTGCTATCAATTCCCATTATATTTTCTTGCACGTTTGGGGCTGCTCATGGTTTCCCCTACAAAGCTTACATTAAAGATGGGAAAAGGAGGAAGAGGAGGATGCAAAGGCACCTACCCAAGCAAAGCTCATAGAAAAGCTACTGAGAGCAGAGGCACATTCAGCAGTGTGGAAAACCCACTCAGGTGTTTGGGATATGAAAAACTGTCTCACAAGGATGAGAAAAAGCAAAGTGATTTCACTCCTCAGCTTTCCCTTTGCAGTTATATCAATGAAAATGAGATATCATAAGACAACTTTCTGTTTATATCTGAAACAGAGAGGAAATTTTACATTGATTTAAATGACTTAAACTGTGGAATTCATATGAGTTTTTTCTGTCATTTCTAATGGAAAGTAAGGAAATGTGGTCTAGGGTTGTTTCATGGAGCAATTAAAAAGTCTGAACATTTCCCTTTTATACTGGGCTAAGCTCATATATCTTATTTTGTTAAATAAGTTTGGGTGTTTTGAAGTGATGGGAGAGTCCCCAGTCACCAGAAAGCCATTGCTTTTGACTAGTTGAGTTCCTTGACTGTGTGTTACTAACCCAGTACAGCCTGTCCCAGACTCCCTGCCTCTACAGCACTGTTTCTTCTGCACTTAAAAGGAGTTAACACAAAATGCTCACTGTAGAAACATGTCTGTCTTTGCCCAAGGTGCCTTTGCATTGCAAATTCCAGCAAGCCAGTAAACTGGATACAGGATTTGGCCTTCCATGAGAAAAGAGTGAGGGGAGCCATTTTGGAGGCAGTTGTTTTTACCAGTTTTACTTTGTTTTACTAAGCAGCTGTGTCTATTTAAACAGTTTCTAGACATAGTACCCATAGCTAATGCTTACCATGAATACATGCACAGTGTCTGTATTGCTTTGTAGGGTCTTGTGGAAGTGCCACATGTCAGGGAGCCTTTAAGACAAGCATTTTTTTGTTTTGTTTTGTTTTTGTGTCTATCAAAATACCTCCTAAATAAGTACAGGAACCAGTAAGCTATTCCTGTTTTGTTCTAGTGATGGGCTAGCATCGTGTAATTTACACCTGACATACTTTCCAGGACTGCCAGAGTCTGGGTGTGAATATGTCCTTGGGCATAGTCAAAAGCACATGGTTTAAGACAGGGAAAGGCAGACACCTCTTTGCAGAGCTGATCTCACAGCCTTCTGTTTCTGGAGCCATTATGTTCCACTAACTTAGAATAAAAGGGAGGACCCTCAGATAGTTTCAAGCAACTGAGGCAGAGCAGTGATTCCTCAGACATACCTTACATTTCTGACCTTATTGTCTATGTCAGCTGTTGAAAGTAATGTAGAAGTAGCTTCAACAGCTCTGTACCATCAGGGTAGTGTGTTTTTTTGTTCTGGAGAAATCCTCAAGGGCCATGCATCCCACCTGGCCTCTCAAGAGTCCTTTGGCAGATCTAATTGCAAATGGATGGATGGAACAGCATGAGAAGGAAAGGAAGACATCTTCAAAGAGATTATGATCAGTCTGACTATTCATATAATACAGTCAATTGAAAAACTTGTATTTCAGGGTAATTCATGAGCTCTGTAGACAACTGAGTCCTGCCAGGTTTGGATTAGCAGCAAATAGAGACAAAAAGTTCTTGAGAAGGTAGCTAAATCCCATTTTCTGCACTATTGTGTTTACATTCTAGAAAAAGGATGTTTGCACTTACAGAAGTGCAAGAAGAATTGAAAGTTGTCCTGACCCAGTGGGGTAGAAATAGCCAGCAACCAAAACCTGAAGAGGTTTTCACCTGACATATCCAGAACTCCACATTAACCAGCCAAGGTAACTTCGGATCTGGATCACCTCCCAGATTTGAGTTGCAAACCTCTACCCCTTACATCATCACCTTTTTTTTTATTTTATTTTTTATTTTTATAATTCTTGAATCAATACCAAGCTGCAGAGAACTTCCAAGGCAAACACCAGCACAATGGTAATGGGCAGTTGAGCTGCTGATGCTGTGCAGCACAGCAGCAGAGTAGACAGCAGTGGTTCTGGAATGATGAGTACATAATCTAAAAATGACCAATATTAGGGGTTGTTCTGGTTCTCAAACTATTACTTTAGTAATATATTACTATATTTTCTACTTTAAATATGGAAATTACAAGTCTAAATTAGGGAATAACCTTCAGTGTGTGTTCACCTTTAAATTACATGACCTGCATGTAGGTTTTAGGTTGTCTGTAACCTCTCCTTCTAACTTTACTCTTGACAAACATTTCAAACTACTGTTGCAGGGTGGGGGCTTTATGATGAATGTGCCTGTTTTCAAAATACCTCTCTATGAAACATCAGCACAAATTTTAAATACTTAAGAGGTTTTGGCTTTGGGTTTTCTTCCTGTTCTGTTTGAACCCTCATCTTTGTCTGAAGTATCTTCAGAGATGTGTATTTTTGCAACACCTTTCTAAAAGCATGATCCTCACAAAATACTTGGAATGCTCTCCCTTTGTCGAGGCAAACCAGGACAAGTCTTAAATATGATTCATTAGTTAAGGAATACTTCAAAGAGTCATTCCCTATGCTGGTGCTTGTGTATTATCTCTCTGAGCAGTAACTCCAATACCACTGTCCTGCTTGGTTTTCCCCTCCTTTACAGAGAGGGAAGAATTTGGACTTTTTAACAAGCAAATTTTAAAGTAGGAAGCTGTATGATAACTGCATAACCACTATATTTTGATTTTTCAAGTAAAAAGGACTTGAGCCATCTTTCCTTTGGAGTCCAATGCTGGTAAACCAAGCACTCTGCCTTCATTTGTGATAGGGACCTAAATAGTGAAGCAGCAGACAGCATGTGAAATCCCAGCCTTGGCACAATCAGTACCTCTCTCCCATGGACTCTGAAGGAATGAGGGTTTCATTCCAGAAACTGAAACTGTCAGTCAAGCAATCTGATTACAGGGGGAAAATGTAAACCAGAGGCAGTGATTTCATAATGTTGAATCTAGGCTATATATAAAAATTACTTGAAAAATGGATATTAGAGTATCCTACACACTATCTTTTTAATAATAGTTTGCAAATAACTTGTATTTTGAAGCTCATGACATTTGAATTACAGCAGTTCATGGTGAGTATGAGTTTTTTCCAGAAGTGGCACAAACGATGCTTGTTTTTCCAGTGTTGTGAGGGTATCTGAATCTTGTCCTGTGATCTTTCAGTTCAAAGTAAATCCAGATGGATTAAATCAAGAATACTGCTGAAACAGAGTGACTGGGGAAAAATGAAGAGGCAAAGGAGGAGTTTGGATAGTGAGGCTGAAACAAAAGATATATGTACATATAAAACAGCAAAAGACAGTCAGAAAATATATTTATACTAAATTAAAACTTTATTGACTAATGTTCTCCAGACAACATGATCCAATGGACTATGGTTGCATACATGCAATGAAGTTGAACACAACAGTAGTTTAACATGGAATGTCAAACAAATTAATATAATGTATGAAATGAAACAAATTTATCTGTGTTGCTGCAAAATGAAACCAAGCTTTGTATTTCCTTGGTCAATCTGTGTTCAGCTAAGAGACTATGCATTTGAAGAAACTGGTAGATTTCCTTAGCATATATTTCAAATAAATTAGCTAGAATTGTACTCTTTAAAAATCCTTTCAACTTCACTTGCATTTCAAAGAAAATCTAAGTGTAAACACTAAACTTGCTAGAGCCATCTAGAAAGACCTACCTCTCAAACTCTGAATGGACGTTACAGTTCAGTAAATGTGAATACTTAGAACAAGAAAAATACCAGTTACTGCAAAAGTCACGTAGGTATATTTTATTATTAATCCAGCACAAAGCATTTCTTCTAAGTTTCTCACATAAGAGACTAAAGCTTGCTTACAGTACTACATCTTCTATCATTCAAGCATCATTATTACCTATCAGGGAGATTGACTAGATGACCTAATGGGTCTTTTGCACCCCTAACGACTACAAAAGAAAATCATTCATGCCAGTAAGAACATGGTTTGCTACATCTGGGGCTTGATCCTGCAGCCTTCGATCAGGGAAAAGTCCAATTGACTCAAGAGATTTTCCAGAGGGAGGCATCCAGGATTAGGCCCTTTTTACTTTTAAAAAAAAGCATCCGTTTAGGATACATGGAAAATATTCTATATAATTAAAAAAATATAATGACATGTGCTTCACTTGCATTGAAGGAATCAGAGAATGTAAACACCATAGTGGCCCACATCTTCACAATATCCATGGAAAGTGTCAGCTGCAAGTAATCTGTGTGCGCTTATTTATCAACACATTCTTTGATGGGGTTTTGTGTATACCTTTACCTCCACATCCAGACACCCTTAAAACACAAAGGTGTGATAAAATTCATTTAAGGCACTTGCTTGCCTGTCTTAAGGCTCCAATCTGCAAGTGGCAGCCAACTGTGTTTTCTATTATGCTAATGAGACTGGACGTGACCAGCAGGACACAAATATCACTGTGGGCAACAAAGTGTGGTTGCCAGTTCTACATCTGTGGAGCCATCCCACTTACGCACATCACAAAAATCTCCCTGGGTGAAGGGCTGGAAAAGCAGGTGACCAAAGTATTTCTTGGTGGGCCATGTTTGAAATTTAAGTTGTACGATTCAAAGGCTGTAGATTGTCCTCGCAGGAGCCTTTTCACAACCTGGAGGACCACAGAGGAAACTTTACCTTCAAAGTGCACTTTCAAAGAATGGAATGTTCTTAACAGGGAAATGATCAGAGGCAATCCTGGACTTTTTTGCTTGTTGAATAGGAAAAAATATTTTCATCTTCAGGCAGCACTTCACCCTGACAAATGTGAGTTCAGTTATTATTGGGTTTTAGTATTACAGAAGATTCTTTAGAAACAAACATGATAGTACACACATACACTCAGATATTTACAGCCTTTCTAGAAAAAAAAAAAAATTAACCCTACCTTAGTACTGAATACCTTTTTCCTTTTTTTTTTTTTAGTATTTAAATTCTTTAAACCAGCTACATTAAATATCAACGTGTACTGTACCACCCCACACCATCCCCACATTCCCCCCAAAACCAGCAAGTATTTTAAAAGTTTGTTCGCTTGTTTGTTTTTATGATTGTTAAAATCTCCTGCTTGAGACTGTTAAGTACCACCTCCACTGGAACAAGATCAGCACTGACTGCATCTTCCAATGCACGTCGTTTCATAGTTGAGCAAGCACTGCAGCTAGAAGCTTAGATCTCCAGGTCATCGGGTCGAGGCCTGCTGCTGGCTCGGCTGCTTGCTCTGCTGGGAGGCCTCTGGTCTACAATGGTGAGGGGTTGAAGCTCGTGTCCCGAAGCCAGTTTTTTAGTGTTCTGGTGCTCGTCGGAGAAGTCAAAGGGCTGGGCATGCGAGTTGGAGATGGTGCTGCCAGCCTGTCCCATTCTGTTCTGCTCTGCGCTGTAGTTGGCCCAGTTTTGCTCGCTGGCTTGCTTATTGTAGTTACGACAGGAGGAATTGTTCCTGTCTCCAGTAACAAGCTTGTACCCTGGGGGGGACATGGGAGACAAGGGGGCGGTCGGGGAGGAGCAGCCATTGTAATAAGCGTATTTGGGGGAGCCGCAGTCCTTGGAAGGGCTCATGGCACCGCTGTGGGAGTAGGGGTCGGTTTTCCCCTTCACACGATCCTTGACACCCTTGAAGAACACGTAGAAAAGCTCAATGATGTTCAACGCCAGGGACACCAAGGACACGACCAGCATGAAGAGGATGAAGATGGTTTTCTCAGTTGGCCGGGAAAGGAAACAGTCCACTCTGTGCGGGCACGGATCTCGCTCGCAGGTGTAGATGGCATTCAGGCTAAACCCATAAATGTACCACTGTATCAGCAAGAAAGCCACCTCAAAGACAGATTTAAACAGGATGCTGATGATGTAAGTGCGGAGCAGCCCCCCACGCATCTTCACTTTGCCGTGCTCTTCGATCCCATACTTGAATTTCTTAATTTCTATTTGTTTGAGGTGCATATCCACATTCACACCATCATTTTGGACCACCTTAAGCTCTTCTTCTCTTTTGTTCAGCTTCTCTTCTTTCCTCATGACGTAGAACACGTGTGCCAGGTATAAAAGGGTAGGTACTGACACAAATATGATCTGCAGGACCCAGAAGCGTACGTGGGAAATGGGGAAGGACTTGTCATAGCAGACGTTCTCACAACCAGGCTGCTGAGTGTTGCAGCGAAAAGCAGACTGTTCATCTCCCCAAGCAGATTCAACTGCTGTCCCCAGCAGCAAGATTCGGAAAATAAAGAGGACAGACAGCCACACTTTCCCTCCTGCAGTAGAATAGGCTTGAACCTTGTCAAGAAGTTTTCCCAAAGCACTCCAATCACCCATCTTCACGGGATGCTGGCTAAAGGACACAAAGAAAAAACAAGAGTCATGGTTAAGACAGAGCTTTAATCCCTTTGCTACACTGAATCACAGATCAATGCTAGTTTAGTAGCAGTGCCAGGTTTATTTTAATTCATGTGGTTTAGGTAATCTAAAGAGAAAACAGAGTTTTAGTCAGTCTGCAGGTGGAGTGGGAAGTCAGGGCAAAGGAAAAAAAAAAGGAGGTAATATATATTGTTTCAAAGCATAATGAAAAAAAAAAATAGGTTTCCAATTTCACTTCAGCTTTCAAGAAGTCCACAACATCCCTCAGCTGCTGCTGTGTTTGGCTCAGCTTCCTTGGTGGCAGCCTCAGTTTAATCATCTATACCTGCCTCAGGTAGGAAGCAGCTGTGACACACCATTGAAGCAGGCTGTGGAAGTACTGCCTGTACATGCTAGGAAGAGATGAAACATTTTCCTCTTTCAGTGCAGATTCTTTGTGCTAGTTTTTACGTTCCTTCTTCAAGAGAGCATGAAAGCCAACCATGGTGTAACCTGAATACAAGAGGTTGTGCTAAGTTAATATTATGCTTGGATACCTAACATTTGATCGTTGCAAAATATGTGCTGTTTTTCCTACAGCAACATTAAACATCTCCTGTATATCACTGCATGTTTATAACACGCAAGTTCCTAATGATGCCAAATTTATACTACACTCAAAAAAACCCCTTCTATCCAAATCAAGTTTATACATTAGGATTTGCAGCAGAAAAATCAAAGTTAGCATTCTTTACCTGTACTTTTATGAAGGAAGCAGAAATAGTAAATACATTGTGAGCTAAACTCACAATATTGGAGGAACTGGTTTCCTGATGATCTGTGGCTTGCTTAATTTATTGTAGTTTCAGCTTTGTACTTGCATGTTTCTGTATTTAAATTCCTTCACTTTGTTTTGAAAGGAAAAAAGACTTAGGGAGAAAAAGGTAAATGAGCTCTTTCTGTTTATAAGGCAACTGCTGGCGTGCAGTTTGCATTCCAACTGTTGAACAGTGCAAGTTTAAACTGCCTCTCAACTGGAGTTTTTTAAAGTGCACCTTTCTGGGACATGGGAAGCTTGTTGGAGATACCTGAAAATTCACAGGTTGACACAGGAGAAATAAAATGGGATACTTAATGTTCTAGATGCCTAGGAAAAACAAATTTCACTACAGGATTTTGATCAACTTGAGAATAGTAATCTTATCTTCATAAAAACTTACATTTTAACTTGCCCCACATGAACAAGCATATGAAATTGGGCACTTAAGAGAAAAAATAATCACAAAGTTTCTCCTTCAAAGCAGATGCTGCTGGCTATAGATATTTGTTCCGTGAATGCTGAGTAATCCCTTCCTGGTATTAAATAGTTCTAATAACATCAAAATTATTTCCTCCCCATCACATCAGGGATGTATTTCCTTGTAGAGGTCATTTATAGAAAAAGTCCTTCTTGGTTAATTAATAAAATAGGAAATTTTAGCACCAAGGAGATTTTCTTTCAAGAAGCAGTGAGTCACTGGAAACAGAAGACTGCAAGTCTGGCAAGCTCAATCATAACAGTAGATGCCAAATAAAAACACACCGTTCCTGCCATCGGAAAGACTGAGAGTAATGGGAGACAAGTGTTTAAAGTACTTGCTCTGATAGCTCCAAGATGCCAATTATCCTTGAACCCCTGAAAAATATCCCAGGGTCATCTCCTCAGTCTGCTTAGTCAGCTTGCTCTGAAGTTTACCTAGTGCAGCGTGCAGACCCTTCCTTATGTAATTAGCTCCTCATATGAATGAAGCCTCATCACAGGATCAGACTTTGAAATGTGGAAGGCTGCTCTGGGAGGAGCACACATCACAGAGTTCTCCTCTGACACATCCCTTCAGCCATCCCCTGCAGTCCTTCCCAGGAAAGGTTAGTTTGTCTTTACGGGCTTGGGGTGGCAGGAGTCAGGCATGGAAGCGCAGAGGTCTTTGGAAAGGCTGGAATGAAACGTGTCCACGTTCCTTCACAGGCTGGGATTGTTAGAACACAGAACAGCCTGTAACTACACAACGCATGAAGTTTGGTTTACAGACGAGCTATTTGCTTCATGTCCCAGAAGTGGAAGTGGACAGAAGGAGCCTTTTCCAAATAACAGTTCCTCGCTTAATTAGTCAGCTTTCTGACGATTCAAAACTACTACATTAACAGACTTTCCTCAGACAGAACGTATTTTTTTACTGTCTAAATGTTATTTCAGATTTAAAGTTTGATTAAGAAAACAGAGGTGGGTTATTTCTAGACATTTAAGTGTTGGTTGTTTCTTAATTACACTCCACTCTGGTCCATTAGAGCTATATGATTTACTTCAGTTTTGGCCTACTAAATCCCACACCTGCAATGTTTTCAGAATTTACTACCTATTTTTTAATTTGCTTCAGCATGAAAAATTGCTCAGTTTCATTTATATCCTCTGGCAATATAAACTCCAGGAGGAAACATTCCATGCTTGAATTACTCATACATAGTTTTGAAAAGCAATATTTTTTTAAAGAGATCAGTTACTTGCTAACCTTTGCCAGTGATAAAAAACTCCACATCAATTCAAAACATTGTACTGTTAATCAGATAACCTCCCAGTGGCACAAATATATTATTCCTTTGCTTAAGTGGATTGCATTGCTTTATGAAACACAGTACTTTGTTTTGTTACAGAGAAAATTCATTCATCGGATCTAACTTGTTTACTTTCAGGGCACTGAAAGACCATTTTTTATTAACAGATTACAGTATCTGTTTACTATGTATAAAAAAAAGAGGTTTTGCATCAAACACTTATTTAAGTATTCTAGCTTTTAAGTAGTTTGAAACAGATGGCAGACAACATTTAAAAATACTTCTGCGGCATTCTGGACTTAAACTTCTTTTAACACTTCCAAACACCTTAAAATGAGTCCACTGAATGACACAGGTTGACCTGATCTATTGATAGAATTTCACTACTTCAGGAATTTCAGGATATGGCTGATGATGAGTACCTGGGTTTCTCAAGTTCTTACTGATTATTACTTCACAGGACTACAACCTGTTTCTGGACAGACTAATGCTGGCATAGTAAACTCTTAAAAGAAAAGATGGACTTTTTCCAGGTCCTGCTGTGTGTGGGTAAAGATAGAGGGGGAGAAAAAGCCATAGAGCAGCAGGAGATGTGACAGCATTTATCTGCATGGGTTCTGGATGACCACATATATAAAAAATTTGATTTGTAAGCCACAATTAAGAAATTCTAGAACGATTTTTTTTTTTATGGATGGCATTCATCATGTCATCTGGTTCATATTTTCCAGGAAGAATAATGCAAATAGTGCTGTGGTAACATGCCCAGGTCTGACTACAGTGTTAGGAGGTCACATGGTAGTGGATGGAAGACCAGTAAGGGTTAGAGTGGGATCTACCATGGGATTGTGCAGCTGAAGCAGTTGAGAAACACGCCAAGGTTTTGGTTTTCCAACTTTTCCTACCTTTTTATGTGTGCTCAAACACACATAAATAACAAAAGAGAAGATTCTGGACCTTGAACATCAATCATCTTGAGTATTTCCCAAAAGCAAATCGTATTGCAGCAAAAAACAGCTGAAGTGCTCAACTGACAGGGTTTGGATGGTTTGGAATAGAGAAGGCTAACTTTCTGAAACTTAAAAATCAGCAAATGTCTTCCAGACATTCCCCTGGGAAGGTGTTGCTCCTTGGCAGGTATGCAGATGAGCTTCAGTTCATTTCATCGTCTGCACACAGATTACACGCTGACTGCCGTAACTAGAATTTGAAGTGCCATAAGTGTGGGGCTTTTTTACTGGGTGCTAGTCCTGCTGGGCAGTGCACCTACCCTACAGCCTTTGCCTCTTCTGTTCTGTACCCTGCCCACCTAATTTAATTCTAAAGAATGGTTGCAAAAGCAACTGTAAGCACTTTTAGACATTCCCTAGTTGTACAAGTCAGGTCTACCTTCTCTGCTACTGCCCAGACTCATCCCTCTCCTGAATCACTTGGGAATTAAGAAAAGAAATGCTGAATTCCCTGAGGGGGGCCTCAGGCCCTCTCATCCTGTGGCTTGCAGATTTTGAAATCTGGATTTCTAAAATGTGTGGTATAAACAACAGGCCAGGTGTCTCCTTTTGAGATAAGTTCAGTGGGTAACACGGGGAAGAGATACCAGAGACCAGCAGAAAGAAAGCAACGTATCTGATGAAACAGACACATTGCTCAATGTCATCTAACCTTCCTCATGGCCACAGGAATCCTTGGCCTAAACTGACATTCATTTCAGAGACAAATAAATAATATTTTGGGCTTGCATAACACAAGAGCTGAGATAGCTTTACAAGGTTGAATCCGTTTGCACTCCTGCGTATACAAGCATTCAGATTTAGAGTGCAAATCAAAACCCTTGTGACCCCCTCTTCCCTCTCCTGAACCCAGTCTCCTGCTCAGCCCTGACCCATTTGTATGCTTGTTAGGTATCATGGGCCAGTGCCAGTGTTTGTCTTTGAAGTTTCTGAAGGAAACACTTCAGTAAACATCCCAAAGACTAGAGGCTTAAATTCTGCAGTATAGTGTGCTGTCCAGATGTTAAAAAAGGCAGGATGAAAGCTTCACGCAAGTCCTCCAGTCAGATCCGTATGTGAGCACACACTCACACACACAAAAATCAGGCACAAAGTGTCTGTAGCCCATTTTTGTCCCCATTACCGGGGGTTTCTATCATAAATCCCACATCCAAAAAAAAAAAAATCAATCAAAAGGAACTCCTCAGATTAAACACACCACTTGATGAGTCTCTCTGGTTATCTCAAGGCAAAATGTGAGGACACACATAAGCACACAGTATTCTTGCTTAAGAGGAGAATGTGTTAGGTGATAAGATAGGCTCTGTGCTTCGTCTTGTCTTTCAGCTGAAGGCTCTTTTTCCTCCCTCCTCGTGTTGCTCTTTAACTACTAGCAAGCGGCAGTCAACAATCGCTGTAAGGAATCACTCCAAGTCTTGCAATGTAAAAAGCTTTATAGTTCTCCAACAGATAGTGCCCAAGTATTTTTTTTCCTCTCTCCATATTTTGGTATTTAAGCCTTTAAGGTAACATAAAGGGACTGTATCATATTGGGATTGTGACACATACTGTGGATATTCTTGCACAGCCCTTCCTAGACAACTTTCATTTATAGCTACCCAAGTCTTTCCCAGCCATTGCCAACGTGGTAAGTAAGGCATATCATGATATCTCACATTCCTGCTCTAAAATCCCTCAGCGAGGTTGCTAAAACAGAGTAACTATATACAAACCAAGTTAAAAATCCATAACCCACGTCTGGATTTTATCACATCCACTTTAAAAGAAAAAGGGGGAAACCCATCAGGAAGACCACGTGAAAGTCACCACTTCAGTAGCTGCAGCATTTAACAAAGCACCTAATTAAGACCCTCGCTCTGCACAAACTGTGAGGGCATCAGTCGGGATTTCCATATGAAAGCAAAATGCGTGGGGCAGAAAAGGGAAGCACACGGGACGAGGTCTCCCGCTTACTAACTTCTGATGCAATTTCGGTCCAACAGAGGAGACTGGAGCGCACCTCGAGTTTTTTTTCGTTAAAGGAGCTCGTTTAGTCTGTCTGAGGCAACTACAGAAGAGATTTCACTCAAACACCAAGCAACAAGTCTGCAACTCAGCCCTGCAACTGCAACTTCGCCGCAGCTTCTGCTTCGGTGGAACAAGCTTGGAAGGTGTAAAAAGAGAGATTTGGAGAGATGGAGAGAAATATGACAAAAGAAAGCAGACAACCCCTGCGAGTTTGAACGCAGCACTTTAAGAGAACTTAGGCTTTCACAGATGTGGATTTTTAAGTGAGTTCGATCATCAGCAGAGCAACACAAAATTCTTAGGGTGAAGAATTAAAAAAAAGGCGTTTGCAGAGAAAGTGATACACAAAAAGATGAAAAAAGGAAAACTTTCAACTTACCCTTGCTGATCAGCAGTGAAAATGGATCAGAAAACTTCTTTGGAGGGTTAAAGTAAAATGGAAGAGCACGTTCAGGCACTCAGACCTGTCTATTTGAACTTTAAAAGTCTACGGCTGCTTTGTATTTTTCATCCTTCCTTCCCCACTAATGAAAGAAAAGTGCTGATACCTCGTAAAAGTTTTTTCTAAGTTGGAACACTGAGAGAGCTTTTAACAAGTTTGCAAGCCTCTGACGGTGAAAGAGGAGGGGAGAGGAGGGGGAGCAGCCCAGGAGGAGGGGCTCTGCAAATGGAGAGAGAGGAGGAAGGTGGGGGAGGAGGGAAAGAACTGAAGGCACAGCAAAAACCAGCCCGGGGGAAGCGAAGGCATCAAAGTCCACTCTTGCTGATTTAACTAAATAAATATAAGGGCGGTCAGCAGCCAGCCACCCCCCACCCTCGGTCACTGAGGGCACCTGGGTGGCACTTTATCCCCAAATGAGCTTACCAGGGACAGATGAAACAACTTAGCTCTGTGGTGTGCACCAGGAGTTTTGCTACAGGGAAGGAGGAGAATGTGTGAACGCGATAAATGGGTACCTAGAGAACCTCCTGGATGCAGGGGCTGGACCGAATAGCCACTGTCTTCAGAGCCTCTTAGCAGCCACCTACGAGAAGCAGCCCTCTCTGTTTCTTGTGAACACAGCTTTGTTGAGGTCTGTTTCCTTCACATGCACACATGAAAGTGCACACCAGGACCAGCGTGTTTGTTTCTACAGGAGATATCCATCGCACAGGGTTGGGGTTTTTTTTTTTTTTGTTATTATTTGTTATGTGTTAGTGTGCGTGTGTCCATCCCATGGGAGAAATTATGAGCTCACATTCCAGGAAACTCTTTCCAGGAAACTTCAGAAAATAAAGCACAGTAAGGAGAATCAGTCTTCAATAGTGAATAGAAACGCTCCTGATCGTTTTTGAGTGCATTTTACACAAGTGATCTGTTCACTCAGAAGGTTGGCTTTGCTCCTGATCACCCCCTGCTTCAACACTCCTTGAAAAAACGCCTCCTCTGTAGAAAAAAAAGATTAATCTCTCTTGCTTGTGTTATGCTCCTCACACGTGAAGTCCAAACTGCTTTAGGAACTGGTTTGTATCATGGAGTATTAGCTCCTCTGCGGACTGCTTAAGAGCTTCTCTAGAAGTGTTTGTGGTTAGATAACTCTCAGTGAGGACTCACCTTTGGGTTGTATCAGACTCATTTGGCTCTTAATTAATGCTATTCTCATGAGCTATTTATGGGCTCGGTAGCATCGATTTGCACAGCATTTTTTGTTCTTTAAAGGCTGTAGGAGAGGGAGGAAGCCCAGTGATGGCCAGTGAGTGGTTCCCAAATAAAGGTCCTCTTCACAGTTTCTTCTGAAATAATGAATGTTACTCCCTACAACACAGCCTAGACATTACTACTTATTTTTCAGAGCCTTTACTTAACTGGTTTTCACTTAGAACTCTTTGGAGATCTCAGACAAGTTCTTTGTAGAAAGACACTTGGCATGGAGCTTTAAAGCTGGGAAACGAAACACACAATCCTGCTTCTTGCTCTGGAGATGTTTGTAGCAGACCACACTGCCTCCTATTTGAGAAGAACAGCTAATACATGGCAACTGCACACCTTCCATTCCCCTTCCTCCACTATAGATGGGGATGGTCAGTTTCCCTAGCCTGCCCCCTTGCCTTTGACACTGGCTGTTAGTCTTTATACCTTTTATTTTTCATTTTAACAGTTGTCCAAGCCATATGGCAGAAAGAACCTGTTCTCCAAGTGTTGGTTTAAGGTTGCTTTTTTCTCTTCACAGCAGGGGAGAAGTTTGTGCTTAACAGGCTGTGGGCCTTTCTTCTTGAGAATGAAAAAAAATGTAATATACAGACCATAATTTCACTGCCTTCATGGCTATGGTATAGACAGTGAGCAGAGGACAAATAATTCTCCTGCTATTGCCCCATAAAACACTGCTTCTTCTAAAGTGCAAAATGCCACCAATGTGTGTGTGTGTCAATGTTGAGACAATAAGGAGATCTGGGATGTTATGTATGTTGGTGATGAAAAAACTGCCCCTTAGGAGAGCAGAAATAAGCCAGGAAAAAAAAAAATAGCATGCCAGAATACAATTCTATCTCACTCATTCCCTGTCAGCTTGTACATCAGTGTCCAGCTTGCATTCTTCCATGCGTCCTCCTGGATAAACTTTGCAAATTTCCAAACATTCTGATATTAAGAGAACAATTTAGAAGTATTTCCCCACTTAAATAAACAAACATTTCTTTCTGAGTATTTATGAGAAGCCCAACAGTCTTAAAACTCCTGGAAAACTAAAATGTTCATGTTAGTAAAAGGAAAGTATAATTTTGCTGCAATAATAAGTTTAACACCTGTCTTTGCTATGGCAATATCCAATGAAAAGGGAAAGTATTTCAAGTTTCCACCATGATACTGTGTAGAATTAAGAAGAAATAGTATCAGTTCTGATAAAAATGCCTTGGAAATGTGTCTTACAGTTTGGAAATATGTTTCCATGATCACGTTTCACAGCCTATTACTAGAACATAGCCAGCTTCAGATGATGCAATGATCTGCTATTTCACAAGGTTACCAGAAAGTCTCACACTCATTTGCATGACAATGGAAATAGACTTTTCAGATTGACCAAATGTCTTCACACAGAACCCCTCTTCAGCTGGATCTATGTTCAACAGAAAAGTGTGGGGGTGTCAGACCCGAGAGCTTTGCAAATCTATTCTTAATTATGGACAAAGATATGGGTAAGAAGATCACACTTTGAAGACTTGGGAACACAGACTGTTTTTACATGACAGAATTAAGGTTTTGGGGCTTGGAGCTCTCTAGGACCTATATTGCCATCCACTGCCATTTTGCCTTTTGGAGCAATCAGTGGTGTCTTGTGAAGCAATCTTTCTGCATGGCAGTGCTAGCACTCCAGAACCTGTTTGCTTTTGGTCTGGCAAAATACAGCTGAACCTGTAAGAGCATGTCTGCATTGCAGTCCCATTGCTGTGCTGGAGCCCAGGTCTGTGAGTGCATCTCTGGGACTGAAACTTGCTGTGACTTCCACAGGATTTCTCTCCACTCTTTACTGAATCCTGGTCTGAATCAGTGAAATAGTTTGGAGATAACTTCTGCTTTTATATACAAACTTACCAAAGGGAAGCAGAAATTTGATTATTTAGCATTTCCAGCCTTTGATACAGAACTCAGTTCACTTCTTTCTATTTATTACCTGAACACAAGTACAGAATCCTATACAGAAACGTTTTCCTTATATTGTCTCTAAATACACCAAAATATTTTAGTAACCTGATTTGCAAAGACAGCCCTAGTAAATGTTCAATTTGGAAGACTCTCCAGCCCTTTGACCACTAGTAAATTTCCCACTGATACCAGTGGAGTTCATCATCTACTCCCAGTAGCACATATATGAATTATGTTTTATTTATGTTTGTTATATATGGCATGTTTTCATCAATATCCCTTCTCACACATTTGGCCTTAACAACAGACCTGTGAATAATGGCCCTGTTTCATGCCCTATTGAGGTGAAGCTTCTCTGAATTTCTAAGGAACAATAATGTGGTATTTCTTGATTACCTAAGCACATAAATGTGCAATCTAATGATTTTTATGGAAACGAAACAAAACCAAACCCAAACAAAAATCAGACAGTGGTTTTTTTTTTTGCTTGTTTAAGGAATTTACATCACGTAGAAATTTTTTGATTTTCTGTTAATCATAAGGACCATATAATAAAAATTAGGATAATCCCAAGGGCACATTTGCCATTCCTTGTTGAGACAGCTCTTTCAGATTAATTTGCTGTGGGTCTATTAAAGCTAGATATTCCCCAGGGGGAAAGGAGGCTTATTCAGCATAAGATAGATTCTGCTTTTTAATGATCTGCCTGTAAAAGAAAAAAACCTGGTATTTTTAAAGAGACTCTGCTGGAAACACATCAAAAGTGAAGCACCTAAGAAGGAAGTGTGGAGAAGTTCTCAGTGACAGATGCCATCAGATCAGAATCTGGTCTAGCCAAAGGTCACTCTTCTCTGGATATAAATTGAACTGCTGCACAATCATCTGCCTAGAATATGAGTGTTTGATAAATATAAATGTACTACAAGTTCTATTAATCTCTTTTACTGAGATAGGAAATTTGTCCTGGAGAACATCAGCAGCTCTTCTGAGTCATGGCCAGCTCATGGCAAAACCAGGATTATGAGCAAAATTTCTTAATTCCAGGCTCCATCCTTTAAGCTAAAATGATTCTGTCCTATTCTCTAGTTGCTTTTTGAAACATCAGCTAGCACTGAAAACAGCTAAATGAGTGTTTCTTCTTAAAATTGACAAGGATTGCAGAGAAGGAAAATACAGTATTCAAAGTTTGAGGTGATTTCTCCCTTTCTGTTCTGTGCTGGTTGGTGCCTGCCACTTCATCCTGCTGAGATCTCACCACAGCTTCTTCATGCTGATGCTCAGCTTGCTCACTTTCCTGAGCCACATTCAGAAGTGTGAATTCACTCCTGCTTTGCTGATGGACAGAAAGGGAGAAAAGTAGGAAATGGAGGCTCAGATGCTCTTCAGCTGTACCAAGCAATTTCTAAACCTCAGCTTAAACAGCAGAAAAGTTGGTTTTAAAGTGATTTATTCCAACATTGTTGCTGATTGCAATCAATATCTCCTCTGAGTGAGGTGCCTTTCTTGAAAGACACTACACCACCATTCAGAGAATGCAGCATGAGTTCACAGATCCTTATGAATTTGGCTCCACCTTCTGTACACACTGAAGATAAACAGGGATTATATTGGAGCTGGAATGTAATTTAAGATTTTTGATTATTTCCTTTTTCATTTCACTTTCAAAAATCCTACACTGAGGTGAGCTTTTATTTTGTGAGCTTTTATTATATGAGGTTTGCCACTCATTTGGTTCCAAAGGAGGTGTGTTTTTAAAAAACATTTCAGGGCTTGTACTTTAGTCACAGAGCAGTATTTTTACATTAGTTAGACAATGCCATTAGTTACAGTGATCTAAATTAAGCTGCATCAATAACTAAATAAGCATTGAAGTCTAACCAAAAGTACTTTTTATCTACAAGATCAAAATGAATGTTTTATTTATATCAGTGTACAAATTGTTTGATATTTGGAAGTCAGCCCCTTTTTTTCCTATCACTTTCTGCATAGAAAAAGTGCTAGAATAAATTATTTATAGCCTCTCATTACTAATACATTGAATAAGATTTGTTAATCACATTATTAATTTACTTTATTCTTTTTTTTTTTTATTATTCACAAGATTAGAGACTGCTTTTGGGAAGCCTTTTCTTGTAGATATAATACTTTTTAGATTGACATATGGGTTTATTCACATTTATCTGAGTGACTGTGTTCACTCACCTGCAGACAGCCTATGATGCTCATTATAAAGTATTCTCCCCATAAAACTACCATGGAAAAAAAGAAAAGAGCAACAGCTTTCCTCTCACTTTAAGTTTTTGTCTGGCCTCAGACAACAAAAATTTAATGTCACCTAAGAGAATGGGCCTGAAATACACTATTTCATAAGATTTCTGAAGGACTGAGGGTTCACTGGATTTCTTGATAACCTCCCAGGGATTTTTGAGGACATGAACATTTCAAGTCTTCCCTCTCATTTTTTTTCTATACCACTCTGTTGCCATTTGCTGTACAGGTGAATATACATTGGCCAGAATAGTTCAGGAGTATAATTCTTCTCTTTTGGCAGTTTGGAGGATGAACTGCGTTGCCCATATGAAAGAGTCTGCAAAGAACTGAACATCAAGAAATGTTATGTAAAAGCAAGTGAAAAATCTAAATATGGTTGACCGTCATTAAACCCACAATTTGATTAAAAATACACTACTGAGCAAGGGGTTCCTACAAGAACAGCTTTGGAAAAACAAATGGAAAATTAATCTACTAGAATTAGCAGTTTCTGTTATAAGGTTTTCCCAGAAAAGATCTTCCAGTGCAATCCATGGGTCCTTTTCCCAGGCAGGAAAGGACATCAAGTCCAGTAGCCTGCTTTGAATTTAAATGTATGTATATTCATTTTATCAGAAAATTAAAATTAACTGAACTGACCTTCCCCCCTCCCAGAAAAAAAAAAAATTGCTTATTATTTATTATTGCTAGAACTGCTCAGCAAATGTGAATGGTGGGTGCATGAGGAAGAATGTCACATATAAAAGTTTCTTTCAGCTATTAAACTTAATACAAACTAATACTATTAAAAGCATGCTAAAAGCATACAGAATAAAATCAGTTCAATGAAGTGAGAAAATTTAATTGTAATGTATTGAGCATTAAACTAAGGGTTAATGCTTACATGCCAATTGTAGTTATATGTCAGATCAATAAAACCCAGCAACTTTACAACTTTCTGAGGCTACATAAAAAGAAACAACTTTCAATTACCTGCCCTCAAAATTAACACTGGCATATTATCCATAAACATAGTTCTTGTAAACTTGATCACAATAAAAAAAAACCAAAATGGGTGCCAATAATCTCAGACTATTGCATTTTTACAATATATTTTCAGAAGAGAGGAATGTAATAATTATTTTTGTCTTCTTACAGTCAAGGTTATATCTTGCAGCTTATTCTTTCTAAAATCTAATTAAAAATTGGTAGTCAAAGCCAGTAAGATTTTATTTCTACAAAAAACAAAGCAACAAGTGGTTTTATATGAGTGCTTTTTAAGTGTGATTTAGTGTCTAATCTCTCTACATAGCCCCTGTTTTGATGCTGACATTCCAAAGCATCCAGGACAGGCTGCCATGGGGGGCTTCCCATGCCATGAACTTCTTCCCAGCTGAGGCCACTTGTGATTCTGCTCCTGCTGCTGATTTTACTAATTATTTACTGATCACAACACTTGACCCAAAGTGGGAAACTTGCTTCAAGCCCTACTTGTTCAAAACAGTATGTTCAGCCTTCCAAGTTACTGCTTTAATTAGCAAGATGGAGGACAACTGAAGGAAAACAGGTACATCTTATATTCTTGTAAAGAAAGCTGTTTTAATTTACAAAAATAAAATTTTTATTGGTGGGCTTAGCAGTGTTAGGTTTATGGTTGGGCTTAGATCTTTTTCAATCTAAAGAATTCTATGAAAAAGAATTAAAAAATTAATTAGCCTGAGAAATAATTCAGAAAAAAAAACCCCACAGATGTGATAATATTTAAAGAATACTAATAGGCTCCTTTTCTGAAGAAATTTGGGTAATCAGTGTAGTATTTATATTTTTTAACAAGTTTCAGCAGCTGCAAGATATAAGGTAGAAGTCCAAAGACTCTCCCAACACACTATGTGAGAAAGCTGCTTTTTGGAAACTATAGAAACCAGAACACTGATAACTTTCTTCACATCTTCTTCAAAAATACTCACAAATACAGGTTAGTATTCATAACATGGTGTTGAGGAATGTATATTTATTTCTGACAATTTCAGGTAGGTGCAACACAAGCTGATAGAATCTACATGTGACTGAGAACTTTTGCCACCCATTGCATACTCATTTATGGAAATTATGATTGCTGCAGTTTGGATGAACTTCTCTAGCCACTGTTTATACTCATCTGGGTAAATTACTTTTTTGAAATATAAAGTAGTGATGTGTATGAAGCCAGTTAAGCTGATAACTGTAGAAGAAACTGAAGAAGAAATGAGGAAAGGGAAACACACACTATAAAATGCAAGTAAAATACTAAAACCAAAGTAAAATATCTGTGGCTTACTTGATGAAAATGCTACATCAAGCACAGGCAATTTTATTAATCCATGTAAAATGATACTGATGCACCTGCACAATTATTTTTTCTTTCCTTCCACACCACATAAATAGATCTTTGTTACTTCTTCAACTTTTGTTCCCTGTCCTCAATAGCAGTTGATTTCAAGTAGGTATTCTACATCAAGAACAAATAGTGTCTCTGCCAGCCTTTGAAATGGAAATGTAGAAGTCTCTGTGTGAAATTGTAAAAGTCCTTGATATGCAATCTGCTTGACTGCAGCTTAAAAGTGCTGGTGTGTGTGTTGGAAGCCCTGGTGTTATCACCATAAAACAGCTCACTTCTGCCTCTGCTCCCTGCTGCAACAACTCACCGTGCATTTTTGCTCTGTTGGTCAGGATATATAGATTTAACATCAGAGCAGTAACTAGGAATTGAGTATATACTCCATACGTGTATTCTGAATAATCATCAAATCTAGGCAAACACATTTAAGGCAATACTGCACAATTGAAAATGATTGAATCTTCTTTTGGCTCCCTTGCAAACTCCCCAGTGCAGGACTGCTAGGCAAAGGCACATTGCTTCTTTGATTCTATAAACTGTCCTGGGGAAGGATGCAAAAGAAGTTCTATTCTTGGAAAACAAAACCACATAAAAGCACAAAAGTGAAAAAAAGACCTAAACAAAAAAAATACATCCTTTTAATTTTAAAAAGTTTTGTTGGTGGCTATATTATTATTCAAAATCATGTAATAAGATTTTCTTCCAGCTTGAGGCTTTGGCAGCAGACATAT
Organism: Corythornis vintsioides; assembly: GCA_025447755.1. Lineage (NCBI taxonomy): Eukaryota > Metazoa > Chordata > Aves > Coraciiformes > Alcedinidae > Corythornis > Corythornis vintsioides. The sequence goes on from JAOEGS010009474.1 coordinate 29,955, forward strand.
GTTTGGAAGTGTGGGGGGATTCTGGGGGCATGCAGGAGGTCCCTGTTTCAGCCAGGTCCCACTAGAGGGGGATGTGAGACAGGAGACACCTTCAGTCACCTCGTACCTTTGCAGTCTATACATGTGCTCATGTATGCACACATGTATCAGATTGTATATTAGATATATGTATATTAGATATATTTATGTGTATATTGTATATGATACATGTAATATGCACACATTGTAATCATATCTATTGAAAAAAATACAGATTTTCGTGGATCTGCCTCTGCCCAACCCCCCACCCCCCCAAAAAAATAATAATTCACAAATGCAATAGTTAACTATTAACTATAAATGTTAAAAGATGCCACTCAGGCAGCAAGAATTTTGGTTCATTATAGCCATTCTTCTCTTATTTAAGGAATGTATATCTGAGATTTTGAAAATAGTGAGTTTTGAAGGGTTTCCACCTGAAATATGGTGATTTTTGAAGTGTATTTCAAGGTCTTTTACATCATTTCTCTGTAATATATACTTGCTATAACATTTTCAGACTCTGATAAATTGATCAACAATTTCAGTTTGGTATTGGTTTTCCAGTGAAAGCCAAGATTAATTTGCAAGAATGTTTGCTTTGCTGTCTATCAGCTTGGAACATCTGCAAAATCAATCAGCTTTCCCCAAAGGCAAGTACATGGAAGAAGTTCAGTCCTGATTTCTCCTCTTGTACCAGGTTTTCTGTGTCTATAAAATACAAAATGTACATAGTCTACCAATTTGGGTAGTTCTCCAGGGTGTTCAAGGTCTATTAGTACAACTAATTAATTGTCATTAATTGTCTTCCAGGTTCTTTACTATTATTCATATTGCTCTACTAAAATGTTCCAGCTCTTTTGGGAGCAATGTGTTGTATCCTTTTGTCAATAAACCTACAACACAGCCTTTTTTTTCATTAAAGTTGTCAACTGTATATGAAGTGAGTGATTACTTATAATTGATTTGGTCAATTGCTTCTGGGCAATATGATAGAACAATTTCCATTTCAGAGAATGTATGTCAAGGCTTCATGTTTTCATCTGGAGACCATGTTCACCTGCAGTAAACCCAGATACTTGGATCACTTGAGATCTAATTATGTTTAGAGGCATTGAAAGTCTTTTACAATAAGTTAATTTAAAAAAAAGTATTAGTAATGATACCTAAGGGCATGCTGCTACTTGATGTCACTTGCAGAAAGGCCACTGTATGTGCTTGAGACATTAAAAAAACCCAACTGTGTAAGATAAATAATCATAAAGAACATGCAGAGTCACTGGCAGATGCAAGCAGTAGGAATTTAAACCCTTATTACTATCTGTAATATAATGAAATCACAGACAACCCTCTGCTTGTACTGTTAAGAAAAACAACTTAGCAAAAAGTCAAGAATATTATAATTTCCATTACTCTTGAGTTGTTGTAGCAGTTATACAATGTTGACTGCAGTGGTTATAGTAAAGAGTATATCTAATTAATTTAAACATTTTCCATTTTTATATGGTATTTTCAAGCTCAGTTTGATTCTTATAAGTGTACTCATTGTTCAAGATTATCCATTTAAATGTTTACATTAATATATTTCAGGAATGCTTCTGATACTCATCATTCCAACCCTTGTTTCCAACATGAGTTTTCTGCAGGCTACAGTTTGTGTTGCTATTTTTTCTACTGTTTGATTGATTTCATCTTAAACCCACAAGGGACCTTCCAAAAGATCATGTATATTCCTCTAGTTTACCCCTAATAAAAGGACATGCACCAAACCACATTAATTTGATTCTAATATTTGATTTTCATGAAGAAAATCCTGATATAAAAACTTATCCTCTATGTCTGTCCTTAAGAAAGTGTAAAATACAGTGGATATGTTGTAGTAAATTCTTGAGTTAGGTGACTCAGTACAAAAAAAAAGAAAAAACAAAACAAAGCATAATCATTACAGTATTTAGGAGGTCAAAATAATCTATTATTCTCTCTTGGCCATAAGATTTATGGCTCCATTGATAATCATTAAGCAGACATTAATTTTAATTAAAAAACACACTTTCACAGAATTTCTCCTGCAGAAAATTTTCGTGTCTACGATAAATCTTCTGATGTTGGCTGCATCTGAATTATATACAGACAAATCAAGATAGTGGGCAGAAGACTCTAATTTACACTTCAGGTCAGGAATACAAATTTAAATGAAGGATAATGGCAAAGTCTGGGGTCTTCCTGATTATTTGTTTTTCGGGAAGGAAGGTGAGAAAATACAAGAATTGAAAAGTAGAAGGCAGACTACTACAGGTGCTTTCATATGAAGGAAAATATTTTCTAATTATCAGGGAATTGAAAAGAAAAACTCATTGCTTTTGTTCTCAGCCTTTTATGGCCTGAGTTGTTTGTAACTAACTTGGACAAAAGCCACAGAAAGACAGCAATTCTGAGATGGTAAAACCATAGATGGTCTCTATTTGTCCTCAACCAACCAGAGAGAGGTATTTGTTTCATTGTCATCATCACACTGACTTAGGTATTTATTTTGCCTTTTTTATATTACTGTGTGTGTATGTGTGTGGTTGGTTGGTTTGTTTATCTTTTTATTCTGTTCTCTGTTTAGTTTAATAATGAGAAGTGTTCCCTGATCAGTATTAAGAACTTTTCTGGATTAACATAGTTCTCAAAATCACATTGAGTAGAGCTAATCATGGATAAATATAGGAAACAGGATTATGTCAGATATAAGAAGTTACTATGAAATATAATTCCTAAAAGCATCTAATTCATGTAAGATTTAGTGGTTGGATATAATCAGTGAGAAGTGTAGGTCCTTTATGAATTTTATGCAATACCACAGAGTGCAGTGCCATGCCATTAATGGTTTTATTCATTTGGTTGCCTTTTTTTCCCCCCCAGTTTTTGGAAGCTATTATTTTTTATTCAAGTAGGGTTATATTCTACATGTACTACCTCTGTCAACGTATGGAAGGAAGATATAGCTATGAAAGGGGTTGGATTAAATAACAAAGGCAGCTTTTTTCAACATAAAATCACTGTGGTACCAGTTGTATCTAATATACCTGGGCCAGAGAGACTGCTTTAAAACTCTCAAGCTGAAAAATCAGAATAATTAGTATCCAGTAAGCAGGTGCAGACTTTTATCTCAAAGTGAAAGGAGAACAAGAAAACCATTTGGGTATTTTGACAACTAAATAGGGAAGGATATTCATGTCTGTAGGCACCCTCTCAGTTTCAATGGTACACTGGTTATCTGCTGATCTCATTTCTCCAGTAGATAAACCTTCCCCTGCTGCAGATTGTTACCCAATAATTGCTTCCAAGGCTCTGCTTTCTCACAGGTGAATGCACTAATGTGATTTGCAATTGATCAACAGGTTCCTATCTTATTACATCTTAGTACCAACAGTTTAAATTAAAGCTTTTCCACTTTCAGAGTGCAATTGTAAGGAAAACTCCATTTTTGTGGAGACAGATTTTCCTAGAAGTTATTTTCTCTGTGATTACAGGAGCTGGTTGCTGTACTCCCATCTTTTCCTTCAGCTGTAAACACCAAGAGGCTTATGAATTCCTCTCAGATCATTTCAAACTAACTCAGCTGTTGAAAGATTAACCCTAGTGTTCTTCCCTCCAAAGCATCATTTGCTAAAAGGTAAGACTGTTGAATTTTCTTTCTACCTTGAATTAGGGCATGAGAAAAAAAGTTGTCTTACACATGTGCTTCACTTCAAAGTTTAATTACTAAAATTCTCAAGATTGCTAAGTATTTGAATTTGCTAAATTATTAAATAATGCTGCAGGGTAATGCAGTTGTTCATAGTCTGCCCATTTAAAAGCATGATGGAATTTCATTAACATTTTTAGTAGAAATTCATACTAACACCCAAGTAGACATCTATTAATCTGATTTTTTTTTTCATTCTGTCATACTGAGGCAAGAATATTGATGGCTATGTATTTGTCAGAATGCAAAAAAACCCAAACATGAGACCATTTTAATAAAAGGCAGTTTCCCTTTCAGCAGGATTTTAGTTGAAGTTTACTTCTATGTTTATTTAAATCATTTAATCTGTTACAGTCCATCTAAATTACTGTAGCCAGCTCAGTATGCTTCTGAAAACTCAATATGCTTCTGTACCTGTAAAATTTTCAAGATAATCAGGATGAAACAAGTTTTACCTTAGCTCAGAGCTTTCAGATTCCTCTATGTGCCTAGCTGAATGCACTTTAAATGCAGTAAAATCTTGACTAGTATCAAAGCAGCAGATCACAGACCTGGCAACACATTCAGATTGTGCAACAGCAGTGAAGCTATTGAATAATTAAAGTCACTTGAATCCATTCCTATCTTGTTCTGAATGCAAATCTGTTATTTTCACATTCAGAGTGCTCAGCAGAGCCAGGCTGTGGGATATGTGTGGATATATACAGCAAAGCAAGAGGAAGAATTGCTAACTGCAGAAACATTAAAGGCCATATGTTCCCAACAGCTGCACCAGCTGGAAAATTGTCAGAAGCTGGGCAATATCTGTCACCTGCCTGAGCACACAGGGTGCATGCTTTTAATGGCACAGGCAAATTGCTGCATATGCTGCTGTCTCACTGATAGTTGGGAAGACATCACCTACTCCACAAGCACCCTTCAGCTCCTAGATGATTTTAGTGAAATGAACACCATCTTTCTGCACAGGAACTCCCACAGAGCTTCAGTCAGAAAAGAGATTGCTAGGCTGAGAAAGGTTGGCAGATTTTGGTAAGGAGAACAAATCAGGAGCACAAAGGTGAGACAAATTGAAGGATAAGAGAATCTCCCTTTACAAATAATAGGGTTTTCATTTGGGTTTTGTGTGTGTATTTTGACTTTTTAATTTTTAAAATAATGTTTTTTTGTTTTTTTGTTTGTTGTTTGTTGTAGTTTTATGGGATTTTTTTGTTTGCTTGTGTCTTTGGGTATTTTTGGTTTTCTCTTATTACTTGCCATCATCAGGAGTTAGAATTTCTGCCTGGACACCAGGAATTTTAGTAAGGAGGAGCTGCACAGTGATTTCATATCAGAGACACCCATCTCCTTGTCTGATTCTTTTAGACCCTGTTAATTCTCCCTGCTGACCTTGCATCTTCTAGGATGGGAGCTGGAGGGCATGAGTTCATCCTTATGGGATACCTCTTCTGGACACAGCTTGGGAACCTCAGTGGAAACAACACAATACCCAATTTTCAAGCACCAAATGTTCAAGTAACAGTCAAATTTACTGAACTACAAAAGTGAACAAAATTTGCTTCTAATTGATAAAATATAATAATTTTTCTTCATTCCTCTTCCCATGTTTGACCTTGAGAGGATTGAACTGGGTTCTGTATTTCCACCATGAAACTCCAACCATTTTAATGTGCATTGAACCAGAGCTCTTCTTAGAGCCTGGTAAAGAGCTCTCCAAGGTGAGCTGAACTGTGCAGCTCCTGAAATATGTTTTTATATTAGGAACCTGACAAGTATCACATTTCTACTTTGTGCATTCATTCTTTGAAATATAACTACAGTCAGATTCTAATATGCCAAACATCTATGCCTCTTTTTCCTGTCATCCATGAAGGAGTATTTACTTGATGCAGAAACTAGCTGTCTTTTTTTTTTTTCTTGCTTCTCTGGAAAGCAAAAACTGTGGATTCTAATTTGAGTGACAACATCACTTGTAAATTATGAAAATTAATAATTGTCATTTTACCTGGGAAAATTTAAAATTGCAAGAATAGCAGGCTCCAATAGAGATGTCACTTGGGGGAAAAACTTCTGTGACAGCAAGATTTTTTTTCTGTGCTAGAAAGCATCTTAAAAAAGACACTGCTAAAGCTAAATTGCTCCTCTGATCAGAAATCATGTCACTGTATTTTAAACATAAAGGAAAAACAGGAGCAGTTGATTGTCTTTAATTTTAATTTGTTTAACACTGTGTTCAGAGCTCTGATCCCACACTGTAATTAATTTCCCCATCAAATGCCTCAAAGTTAAGGGGGACAAGTTTATTAAAAAGCAAACAGACTGAGGTAATAGGTTAGACTAAATGACAGGTACTGTTTCATACACGAGATGTAGGAGCTGAAACAGGAATTCAGCAGATGTTAAAGATCAAGTCTAGTTGCATGAATTGCACGTGATGAAATTGGGTGTACTCTTTGTTGTACTTAGGATATCCAATATAAAAGCAGCTTAGCTCTCTGACAAGACTTGCCTTTAGTTCACCTTAAGCTAGCTCACCTTCAGCCTAAGGTCACCTGGAAAAAAGCCCAGAAGGCTTGATCCAGTGGACTAAAGCAGGCATCTAGTGCCATCTGAGATGTGCCTGTGCATGTGTTTGGCAGATGTGACACAGGACAAAGAGGATGCCTACACTGTTCTGGAGCAGCAGCATCCCAGACACTGCCTGAGGACAGCTCAAATGACACTAAATGCCATCTTTAGATGACTGAATTTGCTGTTTATTGCCCCTGAAAAGCTTTCATAACCATCAGCCACAATAATGTATTATAATATAGAAAAAGAAGGTCACACTTAACCAATCTGAATTGCTTCGGAATAAAAACTGGATTTTGTTAACAGATGGATTATTTTCCCATTATTATCTTACCATTGTTCCAAAGCATGTTCAGTACATCTGTAGGGTACTTCACAATCCTAATTGCCAATCACAACTCAGAAACACCAAGCAAGATGGTTTTTGCATTGCTCAATTCTTCACAGCAGTGTGCTTCACAGAGGCAACAGATTAACACTTGCTCCTGTGTCACCATTAAGAGCCCCAGGTAGGAGTGGGAACAGTTTTAAGAGATACCTTTGAGTTCACTACACAGAATGTTTTAATTAACTGTTAATTGCACTGTCATTCTCAGCACTGATGATGTGGAAATTAATGAAATTTTATTTCAGCCAGATTTTCCCATCTCCAGTTACAATATTATAAATGAAGGATGACTTCCAATAGACTATCTTATTAGTGTAAAATAAGCAAAACCAAGGAAAGAAGTAAAATAATTTTAGATTGCCTACATGCCTTCTAGCCATTGACCAGCATGCCAATAAATCCTTTCTGAATCAGTTTTATTATTCTAGTTAACAGCTTCTCAATTAGGTAACATAATTTTGCCTTGTTTGTTATTCTTGGACCCCTAGAACAATCTAAAAGAATTTATTTCAGTATTTTATAAACTAGCTGATTTATATTCCACTTCCACTCAGCAGTGTTCATTAATGTAAATGCTTTAAACAAATTAAGTGTTCCATCTTAATCAGGTCTGAGATTTACAGTTCTAAATGCCTTCAGATTTACCTAGAAGGATACTTAATAATAATACAATAAGGATGCAAATCAGTGAGTTTACAGAGTCAAAACATGTAAAATAAAGAACCTTGAAGGTTGATGAAGTCATGGCAAAATATTAAACTGGAAAATCTCAATACTGGCAGTGTGTCTCTTTTGAAGAAAGGTGGCTAAGTATATGCAAACATTTAAAGGAGAAAATATCCACTATGGAGAAAGCTTTTTATGCAGTGCCAAGATGGAAAGCACAGGTAAAAACCTGTGAGACTATGAGGACAAAGCATTCCTCACAGAATGAATCCAGTTATGGTAAAAAAATAATAATTTCACAAGGGATTATAATCAGATTTTCTTTAGAAAACACATCAAAACCTTAAACAGAAGTTTCTGAATTCCAAGAATCTGAAGAAAAAATATCAGTAAACCAAATTATTAGAATCCCTAAAGTTAAAAACCACACAACCCAAGCAAAAACCTATACTGAAAAAGAAAAATACCAGAGAAAGTAAAATGCCAGGGGCTCTTTAAATTCCTTTAGGAACTTCTTTGTTGTTATTGTTTAGCATGAGAGATGATCAGATATTGTGATAATAAAGTGGAATGTAAAACTACATTGGGAGTTCTCAAGATAGTAGAAGTGAGACTGGCTAAATAAAATGTAAATCTAATTATCTGAACTATTCCAAAGGTGGTAGTTTCTGCCATTAAGGACTCTTGCAAAGTTGGTATGACAGGTCATTTCCTTCTCCAATTCAGGTGCTTCTGTGACAGCATCCAGTCATCTAGAAAGTGTTTGTAGCATCAATACGTTCAAGAATATTCCAGGTTCTACATCCAGAAAGACAGTTCCCATCAGCAAGTGCAGATGACATTAAGCACCAAGTTTACTCCATCAGCAGGCTCACAGCTTTGCATTACCAGGAAAATGATGCCATTCTTTATTTACAACACCAACTTTAGTTTCATTGTGGCCATCTTCAGCTTGCCTCTTTTTTTTTGTAGCTCCTCCAAACCTTTTCATCTTTTTTCTCCTGGTCTTTCATTCTGGTCTTTCTCTTTTTCTTCCCTCCTACTCCAGCCAAAAGCATCTGTTCAGAGGCTGCAAGAGGCTGCACGTTTTACTCTGCTTCCTGCTATGCTTAAACTATGGCTTTATTTTCAAAAACAGTTAAACTGGAAGAATGCAAAGGACCTGAAGGACCATCCCCCTTGACTACATAGACAGCACACATCACAAGATGTATAACCACTGTTTAACAAGCAGCATTGGCCAAGCAGTGTCCTCCTTGGTGGGAAAAGTGGGAGCTTTATGGCCAGCTTGCATGTTCAGTCTCTCTGATCTGGCAGAGGTTCCAACGACTCACTGCATCCTAATCAGTTCCCTGCTTGTTTTCTTCACTGCACCATGGTTTTCATAACAGCCAGGCACAAGATAAATGTTTCATGGCAGGGAAGGTTATAGTATTATACATTAACACTGTAAGCATCATGTCTGATATATAAATAATAGAAAATTAAAGTGTTTGCAGTACACTTCCATAGTGTGTAATTAGGGATATGGGGCAGGATGGTGCTGTGCTGAAGGAAAACCCTAAAGCAATGCAAACAGCTATTTCTTCCTAAGTATTTCTGTCACCATCACATAATTATTCCACCACATAGAGCAGCTGCTGTTGATCTCACTGGAAATCTACTCAGAACATGCATGACCAGTGTGGGTCTAGTGACTACTGTTTGTGCCCAGGTCAGTGGCCACGGGCATTGGCATCAGCACAGCCCACTGTGTGATGTTTGCTGTACTCTGCACATTGTTAGGCAGAGCTCATCATCACCTCCAACCCTGTCCCATCCTGGGTTCCTGGGACAAGCTTTCCATTGCAGGCACCTTGCACCTAGAGAGCAGAAGTCAGGATTTAGATTGTGAAGGGCTTCATTTCTGTGAATAAGTTTCTTTATCCTTTGGGTAAATAATAAGGTTTAGCAGCTTAAGATAGACTGACATTGCTGACTCCTTAGTTTTTCCCACAGAAAACCAAAACAAAGCAGCAAGGGAAGGAAGGCACTGCACTCAGAGCTGGTGATTGCACTGAAATGCAGCTCATCTATCATTGCAGCACCATCTCCTCAGGGCCATTAGACTTGCTAAGTGCTAGATCCAGCTCTGCTCAGGAGCACCAAGAGAGGAAGCTTTTATTACTCTCTGCTCCCTTTGAAAAGAACAGAAAAAAAGTTTTGCTGCCTAGAAAAAAAATGTAGGAATATGAATGAAATTACCTCCATCTTGTCTAGTAATCCTTCAGTAATTTTTAAGAATAAGAATTTATCTCAGGATTCTTCTCCACTGTCCCCCAAAAATCTGAATCAAATATTAAATAGCCAAATAACTGCTTTAGACTTTCTGTTTTGTCATGAAGGTCTAGGCAAATTTAGCCTCTTGTTGATTCCCCCCCACACTCCCCTACTCTCTACAGCCTGATTCTGTTCATATCAGGACAATAATACCACCAACTTTATCTTCAAAATATTTTATGTACTTGTTAATTGCCCACCGTAAGTTATATTTCCAGACAAATTAATTTATTTTTTCTTACTGTTATAGAGCCATTTAAAGCATCATGAAAGCAGGTCTATAGAATTACTCTTTCCATAAATTAGTTATCTATTGTCACACAGAGAGAAAAAACCAATGTAGTGAAGCAAAATTCCTGTTCAGGAGGAGGAGATCTGTGATTCAACAAGCAGGGTATCACTTTTACAAAACACACCCTTCCATCATTCTTCATATGACTAAAAAAATTAATAAAGTGTTTTGGTTTTGTTGTTTTGGTTGGGGTTTTGTTTGTTTTTTTTTTCTTTTTCAGTGCAATTCCATCTTTTTAAGATTTACAGTGAGTGAGGCACCTTGTCACTATGCTGCAACCCTTACTACTCAGTGCATGTAGACACAGCTGTCTGGCTGCCTTCATGCTGTTCTCTTCTCCCTTGCTTCAGCAGACCACCAGACCACAACCAGAGGCACAGCAGAGAAATGTTCCTGTGATGTGGTTTCTGAAATTTGGCTCAGTTTTTCTTCACTTGGCAAGCTTATTCATTTCTATGCTCTGAGCCAATCCTGCTCCCAGTCAGTGATAGCAGTGTGAATGCATTTGAATGCTGAATATGGCCTTATATGTTCAGCTGGCTTCTCAATGATTTTTTTCTGACTCAGCGTTCATTCTGGCAAATAAATTCAATTTTTAGTAAGTAGAGAGCTGCCTCTTACAAGGTTTTTTTATTAGTAAATAGATATATTCCTACTTCTCTTTGATTTTGTTTTTAAGTGGGCATTATCCTAACGCTTTGTAGCTAGGAAGATTTTGATTTTCAATATGGTAAGAGGAGAGTAACTCTTACATATATATCTGAATATTATCTTTGCCATTAACCAACACAAATTAAGGTGTGCAGGAGGAGCCTTTATTTGTCTTAAATTACAATAGGAATTTAACAATTGAAATAAGCTATTAAAATCAATGCCTGGAATAATCTTACAAATCAAATTCAATGGTATGATGTTTTGGTTTGGTTTGATTTTGTTTTGTTTTTTAATCTAAATCCTGCAATAATCCCTTCCCAGCCTGAAATTGTGAAGCAGATGGGACAATCAACATTTACTTGCCTGAATGAGATAACATCAGATATTTCTCCAAAATATTTTATTATCTCCTTTGTCTCATCCTCTTTCCAGTTCTCTCGGACTCTAAATCAGATTTGATAAATTATTTTATGATTTTGTTTTGACATGAATGATTGTGCCTCCTGTCCCAGTGCCAGTTCATAGTCAGTGCTGAACAAATGGCTTATCTGCTGCATTTTACCATTCTTTGACTGTGTGACTTCTGGCTGTCCAAAAGAGCAAAATTATCATTGTTGCAGTCACCCCTTTTTCCCTTGATGAAGGAGATTATTTTTAATCTAAACTACATTACTTTGAACATATATGTTGGCAGAGATGCAGAAGAAGGAAGGAAAAAATCCACAGTTGAGAAATCATAAAATGAGAGGAAAGGATTAAAAGCATCAACCACCAAAACCTAATTTGAGGATCAGTTTGTGCAGATTTTGTTCTATCTTCATTGGACATAGCTTTAAAGCACAGATCCAGCACATAACATACAAGGATTTAAAACCATACAAGATTCTAGTTATTAGGAGGAAATAGAAGACCCCAGAGGATATTCTGATTTAGTCTTAAAGGCTGGAAGAATTGCAGATTTGCATCTTTAGGTCAGAACTAATTGGCAAAAAAAGAAAAAAAAAATACAGAGGAAAGATCTTGTGAAATTAAGCCAAGAGCTCATCAACTGGGGTTGCAGTTAGGAGATATATTACAGAAATTCAGTTTATTAGGACTGTGGAAAAACAGTGCCAGACATTTAGAAGTCTAATCAAGACACTTACATCCAGTCATAACATTTAGATTCTAGATTTAATCCTAATGTATTTTCGTAACTGATATTTGATGAATCAGCCTTTTAAAAATCTTTAAGTAAACTATTCTTTGGATTTATATGCAAATACTACCCTTTGTAAACCTAAATGTTGGCATATATTCCTCCTGCAGTTTACAAGTAGCCTAACTGTTTACCTTGCAGATGATTCCTAGATCATTTGATGGTAAATAGCATTCAGAGAAAGGCAAGTGCTACATCACTAAAATAAACTGGCTTGGGGATCAGAAGTCCCTCTGCTAACATGGTGTCAAGCAGACTAATCTGAACAAGATGGGCCTTGGGTTAGATAATTTTTTTTCAGATTATTTCCTTAGCATATGCAATAAGAACAGTTTTGGACACTATCTACTTTATAAATGAGCTACTTCAAAGACTACCAGAGTGTGTCAAAAGTCATTTCATCTTTTGATGTCCCTAGCTCACCAAAATGATACTCTTAACTGGAATGGAAATGAGATACTGGAGTAGCACTAAATTCAAAATCACACAATATAAGAATTACATAATATACTGTATTTTTTATAGCATATGACAGAATAAAGACAAAACATTGTTTTTTCTTTCTCAACAACAAAGTAAGTCTTTATTAAAGAGACTTAAAAATATTTAGGATTTAAGGAGTCACACATTTTAAGGGAAAGCTCTATATGATACTATAAAAGCTTGCAAATATAACAAGTTTTATCTGGGGACACTTTTAGCTCATTCCCACACATGTTCTTTAAATCTGCTTTGTTCCTTGGTGCTGCAGAAGCAAATTGGCAACACGGGAAAAGTACTAGAGAAAACAGAAGGTGCACATTAATTTCACAACTAATTATTAATTAATTTTCTCAGGCTCTGCTGGAGTAATCAGCACTTGAACAGCTTCACTTGTTACCAATGAGCCACTACAGTGTCTCTGCTTAAAATTCCAGGGGGTTCACAGTTACAGCAGGATGAATAGTAATGACTGCAGGGAGCTGGAGCTGGAACTGGAGCTGGAGCTGGAGCTGGAGCTGGAGCTGGAGCCTCCATGTTCTCCTCCTTCCATGGGGCCTGCACCATGTGTTTTGACAGAACCAAGCATGGCTAGGTCATTAATGCTAAGGTAGATGTGATTTCTTTCTGATAGTTGAGTTGCACAAGCATAAAACTGAAAAGAAGGAAGATTCAGGTGAGGCAGCTCCATTGGCCTGTTGCTGTAAAATCATAATTTTCAGTCTCTGATGAATAGTTATTGGAGTCTGGTTAAAATGAAAAACAAATAAATCTACATATGGTAAATAAGAGAAAGAACAACTGGTTCCATTCTGCAAATTGAGATTCTTGTCATCCTTTACCTTTAGAAACAACTGAGAATGTGCAATAACCCTCAGAACTGGTCTGCAGGTAACCTCTGAGGCAAAACATTATGAGCATAAGCTGAGTTTGAAAATGAGGTGTAAACCCCATAAAATTCTAGCAGAGCTAATTTACTGTTTTATACCAAGATCTGTTTATATGAAATTTCATAAAAATTGGACCTAACGTACCATGGGTTATTTTTTGAATAAAAAGTAGGAAGAAATGGAATAATAATTCCCCTATATTTTTATATTATTATCTCACCAACTCAGGTCAACATCTTTTCTCCATATTCTGTGGAGAAAATATCTGTATATTCTATATATCATATATCCATGACCTTAACATATTATAAATAGCCATAAATACACATTTACATTGAAAAAAAAGCCATATTACAGGTCAATAGGTTCAAAAGTCACACATACATGCAACTCTTGAATATTGCTGCCACCTTCAGGAAACACATGATAAAAAAACCCAAAATACTAATTAGACAAGAAATGGCAATAAATCAGAGATTTATGATGCCACTTGGTTTTTATACTCTACAGCTGTGATATTAATTTTCATAATGGCATATAAAGATAATTTTATTATCCTCAATTTCCAATAAAAGTGTAAGCCCAATGTTAAGAGATTTGCCTAAATTCAATCTGAGCAAATGACACCTCTGTCCTTAGCCTCCTTTAATTCTCACCAAGAAAGATTTGTGGCTTAGAAAATAATTTTGTTGTTTTTTGGATATTTAATTGTCAACGAAGCTTATTTTGTCTTTGATTAATTGAGGCAGCTATTTAGCATTGCAGTGTAGATTTTGCTTGCACTAAACCTCAGTTCCAGTAGTTACTTTTACAACCACCTGCAGAGTATATATTGAAAACTGCACCATAAAATACAGATAGAAAAATCAGTGCCTATATATTCACCAGGTTAAATTTTTAATCAATAGCATTCCTGATTGTTATTGGGCTGGATGGTTCCAAGTCAGTGCTTTATAATGTTATGTGAGATTTCCTATTGATTTCCTACCTGGTTCTCACTTCTTTTTCTCAGACAAAAGATGTCAGGAATAGCAATGTAGCATCTCCAGTCTTTATGGAATGTCAGCATAACTGCAGTTTAATTACCACATAAGTAAACTGACTCCATTTTATTTTATTTTTTTTATTCCTGCAGGAGATTACAAACATCTCATACAGGCTTAGCTCTCAGTAGCTGACATCTGATGTCACTTTTAGACTGAAGTCAATGATACTTTGCTTTTTTTTTCTGTAATGGAGCTGATGTAAATTCTGCATGGACGTGCTTGAACACAAGCCTTCCAAGTGCAGCTGAGAGTATGAAATGACCCAGCCTGCAAACCTCATGCCCATTTACCCACTGATTCCTTATTGTTTGTTTTAATGGAAACATCTAGTAATGGGTTAGTATTTCCCCAGAGTGCACAGGGAGGAAAGGACAGATGGTCCCCAAAATAGAAAATTTCCTTTGGAGATTATTTTAAAAGACTTTCCCATCAGCAGTAATATTTTAAGCAGTTTCCTTTTTGATATTTGTGATTAGATTATGATCTAATGAGGTTTCAAAACATGCTCATTGTTCCTCCAGATTTGGGTAACTCCCATGAATAGTGATGTGAGAGGGCAAAAAATGCCACAGTGGTCATAAAACAGTTGATGAAGTGTCTTCACCTTTTATGTGGGGGCTCATGAACATCTTCTGTTACCTCCAGAGCCAGATTTCACACTTCCTTCTCCTTTCCTGACATCTCTCTTAGACCTAATTTGGAAAGGCTAAAGTGGGACATCCTGGCTCCCACTGTTCTTGATTTAGCTCTGGGAGTAGAGAAAATGGTTTTTTTTCTCAAGTGAAGTTCACCCTACCCTATAGTTCTTTGATATATATTCCTTTGAAACCAGTATCAGTCAAGGAAACATATAAAGGAGGATTTCAGTACATACTGGTTATGGTAAGTGATTCTATCAGACACTGAAAACCAATCCCTTTAGTTTGTAAAACAAAGGTCCTACCTACTGAGTTGCTGAAAGTCTTGGAGACACTAATGGCTGTGCATCAACTACATAAAATCAAAACCTCTCCAGACTTGTGGAATTTCACAATGGAATTTCACCAGTGTAAAACCCACATAGGCAATTGCACAGTGATTGGAACCTCTCTCATGTCTGACATCTATGTAAATATAATGCATTTTAGAATGGTGTTGCTCACTCTGGTCTATGACCCTCAGGAGTTAACTGCCTTGATGCACCCTACTGAACATGCCAAATAGCACCTGAGATCTGCCAGCTTGGTTCAAGAGAACAGGTTCCAGATCCAAATTGCTGAAACACACGTGGCAAAAGAAGCTGTGTGAAACACAGAAGGTGGAATGATTTCAGAAACACCACAGGTACTATGAGAACATCTTTCTGTGCTGCCTCTATATCTGCACTTTGTCTCATAAGGTGTTTTATAGATAGGAAAGGCATGATAAAATAATGCTCCATGATAAAATGGAATGTTATGTACATTGAATTTCTTTATTCCATATCAGCCACAAAACTGAGGTGCTGTCACTTGAATCAGCACTTGAGAAGTGATAGAGCAATTAGAAGTGTACTACAGCACAGTGCTTCTGAGTTGGAATAAGGACAGTTGCCTGTGAAAGATGAGGAACAAGATGCTGCCTCTTGTAGACCACTCCAAACAGTGCACTTCAAAGCTGTGGAGAGAACAATGCCGAGCTAACAGCTCTCTGATGAGTTTAACAGAGCTCCTTTGCAAACAGCAGTGAGCACACAATTCTCCAGGGGTTTGGTGTTGTTTGTGGTGTTGTTTGGGTTTGGGTTTTTTGGTTTTGGTTGTGGTTTTTGTGTGTGTGGTTTTTTTGTTTGTTTTTTTTCTGTATTCTTGAGGGCACTGGCCGCTTGAAATTGCTGAGAACAGCATTAAAGGTACCACGGGGTCTCCATTGATAGTGATCAAAATCTTGTTGCTGAAGAGTTAGAAGACAGGTTTATTTCCATTCCTAAGTCATCACTTTTCAATAGAATTAGTGCATTTTACATCCCTGGCCCCAGCATGCTAGTAGCTCTATTTTGACAGCATTGATTCCAACACTTCACTAGATCCCCATTAACTGAAGGAGTTACACATTTACAGAAACATGCCCACATGGAACATCAGCATTAGTGACATTACAAAATTATTAGAAAAAAAAGGAGTAAAGGATGAAAATGTACAGTGTGTCAACTTACATGCAAACTCTGCCAAACATCATTATGGCTGTTTATTACACCTCATTTCTGGCTTGTTATAGCTAAGCTAATTGAAAATGATGTCAAATCAAAATGCCTTTGGTGTTTTGTATCATGCATAATTTGTCAAAAAAAAAATTTAAATCCCTATTTACTATATTTGTAGTATACCTCCAACCCAGGAGGAGATGGAGAGTTAAAAGAGCAATGAAAATTACCTTGTCACTCATATTTTTATTTACTCAGACAGTATGCTGCCCTGCTGGTGTAATTTGGAATAAGGGGACACAGACAGAGATTTACTGGAGAGAGTCCAGCACAGGGCACTAAGATGCTGAAGGGAGTGGAGATCTCCCTGCTGAGGAGAGGCTGAGAGAGCTGGGGCTCTTTAGCCTGGAGGAGACT
>JAOEGS010009476.1:0-20722 GCA_025447755.1 Corythornis vintsioides
CATTTGGTTGTTGTTTTGTTTTTTTTTTTTTTTTTTTTTTTTTTTTTTTTTTCTTGCCCCCGTGAAAAAAAGGATGGAACAAAAAAAAAAAAAAAAAAAAAAAGAAAAAAAAAGCCAGAAAAAAAAAAAAGACCAGCAGCAAACCCTGGGCTGAAAGGCCTGGGAAGGCCTGAGTGACAGGGGGGCCGGGGGAGGGCAGGGGAAGGACTATGTGTATCCAAGCAGCAGAGACTGCAGCCTGACGTGTGGTTTTAATGACCAACACGCAGGTCAAAAGCATTTTGCACAGTGTTTGTTTTCCTGTCTTGCACTTACAAATAAGGTCTATGGGAGTAGCATGGAAAACGTTTGCTGTTTTTTCCTTTTTTTTTTTTTTTTTAAATTCCTTTTTTATTTTTTTTTTCCCTGCTTTTGTTTAAAATTTGATCGCCTTAACTACTGTAAACATAGCCTATTTTTGTGCTTAAGATACTGAATGGAAAACTCCATTGTGTATTGCTGGACTGTTTTGGAAATATTTGGTCAAATGTGTGTTAATTTGGCTGTAATGGCATTTAAAACAACAACAACAAAAAAAGCTGTGAAAATGGCCTTGGAGCGTTATCTTTAGTTACTTGAATAGTTTTTAGGTTTTGAAACTACATTCTTTTCTTAAGTTAGAGAAGACAATCAGTGTCTGAGGAAAATGGACTTTCTCTTGGATTTTTTTGTGGTCCTCGTGAGTGATTGCTTTTTTCCTTTCCTTAGTTTCACATTCTTCTTTTGTTCTAAAACTTAGACTGACATCTAGCTTTGACAATCATAGTATGTTTTATTTTCCTGAGGGGGGAATAACTTATAATGCTGTTTAGTTTTGTACTATTGGTGTGTTGGTGAATTTTTAAACTGTGTGCTAACTGCAATAAATTATATCAACTGAGAAATCAATTCCCTTGTCTTTTTTCCCTCTTTTAAATTATAGTTACGGAGTATTTTTTATAATGTGTAACTTTATTACTTTTGTACAGACTTCTATTGCTAACTGTGTATGGAATATGTTTTCAGTATGCTTTTAAGCACTTTGTTGCTAACGTACATCTTTACATCTCACTTAACATTTAAAAAAAAATTAAATGCTTGTGTTTTGAAAGCATTTCTCTGTGTGTAGCTCTTGATCATTCTGTAGAGGGATTTAAAAGTTATTATTTATTATTTTTTTCTTTCTTAAAGACTTTTGGAGAAGCAACCTACTACATTCCAGAAATTTTGCTACCGTGCAAATAGCTATACAGACACACAATTCCTTTTCTGGGCTTATTTTCACCTCATGGAGCTCTCTCAGGCACACTCTGGTCTTCAGTTTTTATTGGAAAGTGAGAGCAAAAGGCAACAACTTGATGTGAAGCATTGGCTGGATAGTGACTGGCCATCAGCATTACAGTAGGCAGTCAAAATGTGCAAACTGCCAGTAATCCTTCCAAACGGTCTGTACTACAGAGGAAAATTAAAATAACCCTAAGTCTCTTTGGGCATTTCTTTCATGGACTAAACGTTTCTATAAGAAAAAGGAAAAAAAAATAAGTTTTTGAAGCCTTTGAAAAAGACATGGTTTGCATGCTTCTTGCAGAATATCCACATATTGCTTGTTTAAGGCTTCTCCATCCCAGGAAAGAGACCAGCGCTGCAGACCCCAGTGGGAATACACATTAGAGCTAAAATAGAAGTCTGGAACGGAGGTAGCAGGACCAACTTGAAGGGGGGAAAAAAACCCCTTAATTTAAACATTTCATTACATTTGTTCTCTGCCTTGGTACAACCGAAGTTGTGCCTTGATCAAGTGAATCTCAGTGCCTACCTAACACTATTCTGCTTGTCTTCCTACATCTGTGGTAATTTGTACTTAGCTAAAATGGTCTTTTTTCATTGTTCTAGTCTTTATAACAGTTTAAAATAAGGAATTGCTCTGTTTGAGTTACTACAGATACTTTGAAAACATTTCCCCCTGTCCATGTTGGCGCCTTCAGCCCCACAGATAATTCTTTTTACCAGCAGCAGGCCTTTTCTGTAGGCTTTCATATGGTAAAATATGTGTAGTTAAGACAGTTTAAAGTATCATCAAGACTGAAAAACAGTTAATAGTGCAGTTCTGAAATCTGTGCAGCTGATGAGCTTTGGATGTGGCTCTAGGCGGATTCACCATTAGCAAATTAACATTAAGATTTTTGAGGATTATAGATTTTCACTAGACTCAGAAAGAGCCCTTCTCCAGAAAAGTAGCAGAAAGTATAATCCAGCCATTAACGACAAAATAATTCAAAATATCCCATATTCTTTCGGGTTTTATCTAGATGGTTTATACATGTGCAGCACACGCTTGTGACTATCAAAATGTTTCTTCAATGAAAAGATGAAGCATACTCCTGTGCGTTGCTTCTCCCCATAAGGTTTAATGTAGTACCATATCTAAATAGTTGTAACTCTTTTCTTTTTTCTTTTTTTTTCTTCTTTTTTCTTTTTTTCTTCTTTTTTTTTTTCTTTTTTTTTTTCTTTGTTTTGCAATACACGCCCTAGATAGGGAAACATGAGAGAACATTTTGTTTGGCTTGAAGATATGTTTAATGATGTCATGATGATAGAAGGCAAATTTTGGGAATGGACACTATATGATCTAAACTTCGCAGGTTCAGAAGACTTTCTCCAAGTGGTGATGGTCACTGCTTTTTAACTGTGAATACTTCTAGCCCAAGACACACAGGGAACATACTTAACATGTCATTTGGCTATTTTTTTAACCACTGCCCATGATATCTTAATATTCTTAAATTACAAATGATTTCTCCAAACTCAAGCTTCGAGGTTTTATGTAAAGATTTTTCAGTCAGGTACAGCGTTCTACCATCTATTTAACAAGACCTTTGTATGATTTAGGTGCAATTTGAATAACAACTTGGTAGAAGTTTAAAACAAAACCTTCTGGCTAAGGAAAGGAAGGGATCTCCAATGCTTTTCCTGCTCTGCTCCATTAGGGTAAAAGCAAAATACTAAATAATCCCGAATACTTCTACTGAGCCTAAGTGAAACCAGCATATCCCGTCAAAACTTGCATTGCCTCGTTGGAAGCCTAAATAAAAACTGGACAGAAATTTGCAGAGGGACAGATTCCCTTTTTCCCCCTCTGCTACCTCACCCCAGCAGCCGTGCTGGCTCACCTGCTCGGAAAGGGCATCTCTGTCTTCTCTCCCTGCCACAGCACACGCTCTGCTTTCCTTCCACAGATAATGGATCAAGTGATTTGCCAGTGGTGGACTTTTTTTTTTTTTTTCCTCCCTAATTAATTCCAAAATAATCAGTTTATAACGGAATCCTAATATGTAACTTTAAAGATACACTTTTCCAGCCTATTTTCAAAATTGAAGCCTTGAACCCCTGTTTTTATGATCAACGATACCGCAGCAATTTGTAGCCGAGGAGAACTGGGAAGGGAAGAAAATTTCTACCTGCTCTCTCCCCTCACTTTGAAACAATGCAAATTCCTTCAGAGTGAAGGTGAAATACATTTAAAGTATGCAAAAATACTCTAAAATTAGAAAACTGATTCTAAAATACTGTCGTGTAGTCCTCCGTAGCAGGGTTCTCAATCCTATACATTTATTAACACTGTTTGTCCATGTGATTTCCAAACTGAAATATTTCCAGAGAATGTATGGTTGTTTATTAAAGAAATCTAACCAAGGCATTAAGGTGGTTTTCTGGTATTTTTTGAATGGTAAATGTGAATTTTTACAGAAGTTTCTGGTATTTTTGATGGAAGGAAAAAGTGATGCACAAATCTTCTGGGCTCTTTCAAGATATTATAATAGTTCAGGAGTCCGTGTTTAATTTTGTTGCACTTCATATTTTGATCATGTCATTAAATACAGTGAGTTTGGTAATAAAAAATATTTTCTAGATGGTAAGAGAGGAGCTCTTCCTTTATTTGTACAAATGCTTTGGGGCAGAACGTGGAAACATTCCTTTTTGCCGGCAAATGAAGATAGTCACAGGAAGAGCCTTGCTTATTAAAAACTACTGCCAGCAGCTCCTTCTAGTGTGATAAAATTCAACTAAACCTGTTAATGGGTCTTACCGAAGAGAGATTGCATCCTTTTAGGGAAGATTATCCATTGTAGTAATGTAGGCTGAAAAAGAAGCATTCCTTTTAACCGATGGTCAAATCAAATTGCTCTCAGTGGAAATAACACAGAGCTTTCCCAGCAAAGCAAGAGGCAGGTGAGTCTTCTGCACAGCCAGGCAGCAGTAATGCCAAAGGTGGAACAGGTTTAACTGTGACAGTGACGGCTAACTCTGCAGAGGTTTCAAGTCATAGAGCTGCCTGCCAAAAAAACCCAACCTGAAAACAAAAATAATTGAGTTTTTTTTCAAAAATAATCCATAAGTGACCAGAAGTATTTTTCTTATGTTGTAATTTATTGAGGTAGTTCATTTTTCAGACTAAAAAAAACTTACCTAGGTTGTCTGCCTATAATATTCAGATTCATTTTGCTTTAATTTAGTTTCTTACCTTCAGGGTCTTTTTTTTTCTTAGAAGGCAGTCACTCCCCTAACACAGTCACCTCTGTGCAGAACATACAGGTTTTCATTCTTGATAACTCCTTAATATTAATCATTTGTAGCAGGGGGGCACAAGTGCTCACCCTCTACAGAAACATTCCCCTCACTGGGACAGACTTTGTGCCTCTCCTGTACCGTGGTTGTTACTGCGGGGCCAAATTCTCTTTTCTTTATGAGATTTCACAGCCTGGCTGTAACAAGCTTTTGCTTGGGGCTAAAAGAGTTTATGCAGTCTAGCCTTGGAGCTAAAATTTCCATGTGATTGGGGATTTTTGGGGTTGCAGGAAAGAAATTAAAGATTAATTGCAAAATACAGCTGGTAATTATTTTTTAGGATGTTTTAACGTGTGGTGCTTTGGTATTTTTCAAGCTTAACGCTGCACTTTAAAATGCATATTGTGGATGAACATATGTGCGTGTGAGTAAGTGCTTTAACTTGCTAATTTTTATTTAGGTGTGCAACAAACCACAGTCTCAGTTATACCTTAAAGATCTTTAGAAGACATGTTCATGTTTTTGCACGTAGCAGCCAACATGATGTGGTCTTGTGCAACCTATTACTTGTAATTCCTGCCGTTATCAACACCAACCTGAGCACCAAGAAGGACTTTTTATTCCACCTCTGAAACATGCCCGAGAAGGATTTACACAGCACATCCCCAGCCACAACCCAGTGCATGAAACCCAGCTTGAAATTAGTAAAATATTTAGAGAGCAACTTACATGTACAACATGACTTCCAAAAGGATTTAACTGGTAAAGCAATATGTTACTGCTTCAGTACTACAGGAGGTATATTAAAAGGCTTAACTATCTCAAAACAGCTCTACAGCATGATATACACTGTATCTGGATGTAAATCTAGATAGGGATTTAAATATTTCTTTCACAACTTTCCCAAAATACATTTTGGTTAAGTCTTATTTACAGTTATTAAGAAAATAAAAACTACCCTCAATTCTACATTTTAGGCTTTTGTCGAATTTTCTTCAATTTTAGCATTAAAGCTGCTTTTTATAAACTTTTGGATGTGTTCCCAATATACATTTTACAATTTAAAAAAATGTACTTTATCTATAAATAAAACCCTTGAAATTGATAGAGGTTTATCATACGAGATAAGATTTATTTTCAACTGCATTTGCCACATATTCACACTTAGTGAGGATTCATGTCGAGATAATTTTGGAAATTCATACCAAGATAAAATATAGTTAAAATCTTAATGAAATATATCCCATCTTCATAGGCTATAGCTACCAGGTCTTCATTTGCCATAGCTTATTCTCTCTTTTTAAAGTAATTTGACTAGCACTGTCTATCCAGAATCTGATTTCTGTTTGTAGAGGATTTTCAGGCTTATATATATGACAGCTTGAAAACACTATAAATACCAATATTTCATTATTTTCGAATGACTGAGGGACTTAACAAGCTGAGACTAACTAGGCAAATCTTAATTTTTGGTGAAATGGAGAGTCATACATCTCTATTAATTATGAGGATGTAGTTTAATGAACACATGAATGCTGAGCTCCCTTTTGACAGACAGACTAACATGTCTCTGCCACTGTTGGATAACCGACTGTGACTTACTCTCAGAGATTTCCCTAGACTGCTGCACTGTGCTTAGAAGAAAAGGTTCCTGTGACACAAGGTGAACACA
The DNA here is from genome assembly GCA_025447755.1 of Corythornis vintsioides. Lineage (NCBI taxonomy): Eukaryota > Metazoa > Chordata > Aves > Coraciiformes > Alcedinidae > Corythornis > Corythornis vintsioides. The sequence continues at coordinate 6,257 of JAOEGS010009476.1, forward strand.
AAGTTGTGTTTGGCCCATTTCAGTGTGATAAACATAAATGTATTTTTTGTAAATGATTGGAAAAGAGAGAGCTTAAAAAAAAAAACAAGTGAGGGCAAAACATGGCATGATGCTTTACTCAGGAAATTGGTTATTCTTAGCCTAAATTTGCAACAAGAAACCCATATAAAGAAGACCTTTCAAAGCCCATAACCAGTAGTTAAAAATGAGTAGATAATTGTTAAATTTTCCTTCTTTTTTTTTCTTAAAAAAAACCAAACCAAACCAAAATCAGGGCACTAATTTTAATGTGCTCTTTAATTCCATGAAGGTTGCAGCTTGGAGGAAAAGGTGGGATTCCTGCCGAGCAGAGAAAATACAGCAGAGCCATATTCCCTTCCCAGCCTGAGGATGCTGTGCCAGGGTGGCAGTGTGAGGGAAACATTGGGGCTGTCTGCAGGGCCAAGCTGGCTAGTTCCCTGCTCTCACCAGTGAGCCTGCTGGAGGTGAGCATCTTGTGGCAAACAGCACTTTCATCCCTAAACGCCAGCGGGTTTGTAGGCATGCTGCTGCTGCAGGGATTGAAAATGACTGAAGTGCTGCTTCTGGAAGGACGTTGGATAATGTGGAGTGATGCAAACAGGTCACTACAACAACCACTCTTGCCCTTTCTCAGCAGAGAATGGAGATGGGAGCGCTCACTGCACACCCTGGGCTGAAGGGTATCCAAGGCACAGAAGTACCTGAGGGTATAAACTGATTTTGAAGTGTTTTTCTCTGAACTAACTATGCAGCTGGATGGTCTGGAGCTGGATATGTGGGTGCTGTATGGCAAGGTTATTTTTGTAAAAAAACCCAATCAACATAAATGTGAGGGACTGATCTCTCAACCCTTCTTTGTGCAGTGAGACCCAGAGTGAGTGGAGATGTTAAGATTTGGGACCTACCTGACATGAGCATGTGAGTCACTCTCAAGATAGCGAGTAGATGACTAGCACTCATCCTAATGTTAGCCTTCTATTTTAGGTTGATGCTCTTCAGATTCAGGGCTCCTCCACACAAAAGCACGACCATTTAATGCATTGTTGGTTTGGTTTTTTTCTTTTTTAACACAAGCCTTTTAATAGGTTCTACAGTCCTGGATTCCTTCAGCCCAAAATTGCTTGTATTAACAGCAGGCAAAATCTTGTTTTTGGAAATGCCCAGCTCCTTTGAGTAGCTGTTGGAACTTCCAGAACAGGGTAGGAATATGTCTGGAGCAGAAATAAATTATGAACAAAGACATTGGCTTAGCATATATTGCTAAAATTTAATAATGGTGCTCACCTTTTGAAACGATCTTATCTCTGATCTTATCTTCTTTTATTTAGAAGAAGGAGGGGCCTGTGCTTTGGACTTGAATGTGGTGAGAAGAGAGGGAACATCTGTAAATAATGGCTTTTTTTTTTTTTTTTAGGAGAAGGATAAGCACATTGTTAAAAGAATGAAGGAAATTACAGAAAAATGAGGTTTAAGGGAAAGCACATGTTGAAAGACAGAGCACATTAATCAGGCCATGGGAATAGGGGGTATAAAGCCTCTTTTCGACACCACTTTGATTCTTACTAAGGACAAAAAGCATTATGAGATTTTTTTTTCCCTTTTTTTTATTTTGCTGGCTCTTAGGAAGGAAGCAATATACCACAGCAAGGTTGTGATCCTCACTTCTGCTGCAGTCCTGGAGGATGAAGCATTTTTAATTCATCTCAAAGGCTTTTTTTTTTTTTTTTTTTTAACAAAGAAACTCTCCTCCTCATGACTTTACAGATGACAGAATCCTGGTTTTGAAGATACAAGTTGAAGTATTGTTGGATCAGTGAGAGACCCCATCCGTGGAGCAGAGATCCCTGGCTTTCTCCTGCCTTCCTACTGGATGAGGCACTGGGGATGCTTGGTAAAATGATGTGGTTTATTCAAAGCCACTCAACTTATTGAAGAATAATAATTAAAAAAAAAAATAAAATAAATTAACTGAAACATGTTATTTCTGGAGCTGGATGCAGAATTTGGTATTTTGGAGTGGTTTATGCACTACCTCTCCAGCCCCTTTGTGCACCATGTTTGATGCCTGATGTTGGGTTTGGCTCTGCACCATTCTGATGTCAGTTGATCTGAGCTGAACACATTCTCCCAGAGCTATTTGTCAGTGAGATTATAAAATAATTTTCAAGTCCTCTGGAAAACACCAGAGGTATATGTTTAAACATAAGTTCATCCCAGGGTACTGGACAGAAATTAAGCTAATTATGGAAGTATTCATCCCATCACAAATACTCCTGAGATACTCAGTAGTCTTCAGTGGGCTGGATTCCCTGTTTTGTATCAATATTATTTATTTGGAAAAATAAGAAGGGGACTAATGACCTCAGCTGTAGTATTTTTTCACATTATATGGGTACCCCTGTGATTACCCCATTTTATTGCTACCTCCCCAGCTGTCTTTCCCCTAGGAGATCCTTTTGCCATCCCAGGCACACACCAACCATCATGCCACTTGGAAGCTGGCTGTAAATGTCACCAGTGAGCAAGGTGGCTGCGAGAGCACTGCCTGGTGCCTGTCAAGCATCTTGTTAGCACAGCACCCTCAAGGAAACTACTCTGCAAAGTAGAAGCATGGGGCTGGAAAACACTGCAACACCCCTCCCCAGTTTTAAACATGGCTCTTCTGTGTGGCTTGTGGGAGTTTGATGAGGAGGAGGGAACAGAGGGAGGAGTAAAGTCTCCTAAAATTGAGGGTTTCTTGCTATTGCAGCCCTGTGGAAAGCCTTGCTGCTGCCCAAACCTGCAGCAGCCATGCAGGGCAGAGTTCTCTGTGGATGGGCAGGACAAAGGCTCGTGACACTTCATGGCCTCATTGCTCTCCCCACAGGCAAGGAGAAGAAAGTGCCTTCAGCCCCATGGAGTGACAGTGACACGGGGAAGACCCTTCACAACTCATTCACCTAGACCTTTGGTGAAGGGTCAGGATGCTGCAGCACTGACACTGGGTGTTTTGGTCCCCGGTGACACTGGGCTTTGCCATACCACAGCCATGGCGTGTATTTCTCCAGCTCATGGGTAAAGACTCACTCTCCACAGACAGCTCCAAATGCCAGATCCTAACCAACACACTGGTCAGAGAGAGATGAGCGTGGTGGCCTTCTTCTTTTTGTTTTATTTTTTTGAGGGGGAGCATACTCTAATATTTTGGAAGCCTGATGATGGTCTCTGAACAACTTCAGGCTCCAGACGTCCATCCTCCTGGGGCCTCGGCTTAGGCACATTTGTGAGGCAACCAATGCCACAAAAACATCCTAGTGCAATCTATTTTTTCCTTCTCTTTTGTTGCTTAATGGATGACTCAACTTTCTTTTGTGACTGGATAGCTTTAATTTATAGCTTTTAGGCAAGCGATCATTCCTCTCATTATTTTGGGTTAAATATTCTTATTTGTTGATTATTTAATAGTTTGTTTGGATAAAGATGGGAAAAAAAAAAACAACAACAAAAAACCCCCAGCTTGGTGCCATAGACTGAGTCCAAAAGAAATTAACTGCTCTGCTGCACATATTGGAGCAGGGAGTTTGCAGAGAATGCAGCCCCGCTAATGGACTGGCAAACTGATAAAGGCTTTAAAGATTCCATATAACCCCACACTGCTTTGTTTTATTAATTAACTCTTCTTTCTTTGTAGCAAGGTTGTCTCAGCTATGGAATAAATGAATGAAAAGGCTGGCCAGTACACATTAAACATAATTTTACACTTAGCCTTGTGGAGGATTACGATTTGCAGAGGTTGTGGAATGTTTTGAACTTTTTTCCACAGCCCCTTCCTCTGCTGGAGGTTTTGTCCATGTTGCTCAGGGTTGGAGGGGGCAAGGACATGAGGACCATCCATGGCCCTTTGGTGCTGTCCCACAAGGGGTGACAAAGGTGTTGCCCAGGTACTGGGACATTAGAGCTACCACGGCCAGGTCAGCACGTAACACACTGGTGGAGGGGAAATGGGGGCTGGGGTACCAGAGAGGTGGTGACAACTATTATGGTGAGATGTAAAGAAAAGGTACCACTCTCAGAAGCAGTAAATGATTGTTCACTAACAACTGACTTCTCAGTTCTACATCCTGGAGAACAGGCGCTGTTTTGGTGAACTGCTTTATTTACTGTTTAGCTGGAGAACGGCTCTGCTAAGGCATTAAATATTTCCATGAAATAAAGGTCATTGTGATTTAAGTTTTTTAATGATTCACTAAATATTAAAGCTGATTTTTTTTTTCCCCACTGTATTAATTTTCTAATATTCCCTCTGTATGTTTTCTTTTACAGGACATACGGGTTATTGTAAATCCTGTCAAGTGAAAAGGGGAAACAGTTGAGACAAAAGTGACTTAATTATTTATTTAAGTCTGTGTGATTCGTGGGACAAAGTTCAGTGATGCATCACACCATCCATTTTCTGTCTGGACCGTTGCAGGGGTTTTTTGTGTGTTTTTTGTTTTGGGCTTTTTTTTTTTTTACGTTGTGTTTTTTTTTTTTTTCTAAAACATTACTTCTTGGCAAACTAGATATGCAAATGCCAGAATACACTAAAACCACATTTAATTGGACCCACTTGCCAACTTCTTGAACACAGCTTGGATTATTTCACTGGAGGCTGCTTCTGTTAAAAGATGGGGGAGGAGGAAGTGGCATATTGACAAGGCTTCAGATAATTTTTTTTCCACTAGAAGTACAATGATGCCATGAGCCAAGTTTGGAAGTATTTTACTATGTTTAATAATTATTATTATTAAAGGATATCGTAAACATATGCATTTAAGTGGAATGTAATGGGAATACAATCATGTCACTGATTTAGCTTTGGATTAATTTTCAACTTCATTTTTTTTGAGGGGTAACCGACTCCCACAGTAGCTGGAACCTGTGTGGCGCTGTGAAATGCTAGTACAGAGAAAAGCTGTGTATCCTTTTCCCCAGCTAAATGAGCTGATTAAAAATATTCCTTCTTTTAGAAGATCTGTGAAATGTTCATCTCTGATTAACAATCAATTAAATATAAACCATGTAATAGGATTAAAATTACAAGGTTTGCAGAAATTTCAAGCATACGTATAGATGCTTATGTTATACTTCAGCCTTTCAAAGAGAAATAGGAAACCTCAATAATTTTTTTGTCTTAATAATGATGATTCTGTGAAAAGCTAATAGAATGGGGTTACAATCTCTTTTCCAGAGCAGAGTTTTGTACACTCATGGCCACCTGCAAATATGTGTGAGCCGTGGGGTCCCAATAGCTGTGTTGCTGATGCTGGTAGGAGCCTGGATAAGGGCAGGAGCCACAAAGGTTTTTGGGGTGCTCAGTGCAAACTTTGCCACGTATTGCCCTGAGGTGACAGAAGCGACCCTGGGGTGCTGCAGCCACCCTGCTAACAGCAATTTGATGGTGCCCTTTTGGCCCCTGGGACTAATTACGCCTGATGTGCCCGGCAAGAAAGACGCTTTGTTCCCACCTTCATCCCTCCAGGAAGGAAAGCCTCTGGCACGGGCAGGCTGCTCCCCCGCCTGCCCTGCCGGCTGCAGCGGCTGGGCAGGGATGATTTCAGCCTCCGCTGCACCGAACTTCTCACGACAACAGCAAATCTTCTCGGCTTTGCCCAGTGAGCTTTTGTGCCGTCTGGCTGCCGGCGAGCAGGGGCTGCGGGTTCTCCCACTCCGGCGCAGTGCCCTGTCCCGCTGGGACGTGTTGCCGGGCCCTGGCGCGGCACCAGGGGCTGAACGAGCGGTAGAGACGCGGGAGGAGAAGTAACCAAACAAACATTTCTCCACGAATGCAAGTTGTCGGAGATGTCGGTGTGGCTGTCGTGGTTTTCAGCGTGGGGGGTTTTTCTGCCACTGTCTCCCGGTTGAGGGTTTTGCTCTCCTTTTGATTCCCGTTTGCGATTTGGGGCAGCAGATTGGATGTGACGGGGTGAGACGAGGACAGGAGCAGAGCGGTCTTTGCAGCACGGCACGGGCAGCCGTCGGGGGGGGACCCACACCTGCCCCCATCTCCATTATCAAGCTCTACCTCTCTGAGTGGGGCTCACTCCCACGTCTAAAATGTGAACTTACCATCTACAAGGTTTTGGGAACAAAAATTCATCTCACAATAGTGGCACTACAATTAGGGATGAGGCATTTTAGATAATGAACATCTTTTAAAGGTACTTATGCCATCTGAAAAATCATAGCTGGGCTGGATGTTCCTTAATCTTGCCGTCCACCCAAAGCAAATTTGCAGAGGAGAGGGTTTATTGTCATTAGAGGAATTCTTTCAGCTATCAGAGGAGAAAATAATTTCTTTGTTATTAGCTAAGTCCCTGGCTTTCCTTCGGCACATAAACAGCACACACAATGCGGTTCTGAAATGTGCTTGTCTGTAAGCCTTCTCAGGAGTCTGAATTGTGAACATTTCAGCGTTTGGATGTAAAATCTGGGATCTCAATTTAGCCTTCTGTAAATGCAAGGATGAAGGGCAAAGCACAGATCTGGGCATGAATTTTTAAATTAAGGGTATTCAGTTTCACAGTTTTAGGATGGCACCTATATGCAGTCGACAACCAAGATGTCTGAGCAGCTCACAGTCTGGAGTTTATTCTTAAATAGTCTGTGAGGCCTGGATTGCCTATTGTCCCTCGTGCATAAGGTTCGGAGATGCATTGGCCCAGGCTACGCCAGAAAAACTTCTCCATGCAAACCTGGCAGGCAGCAGCAGTTAAAAAGGATGGAAATAGTTTGTGTCCCTCATGACCACACCTGTGTTAATCACAGCCTAACGGGGGATGCATTTAGAGGGGTAAAACAGTTTTCTCCTGGATTAGCTCATTATGCTTAGGGAGCAGTTGGTTTTTTTAAGGATGTATGAGGAAAAGCTGTTACCTGCTGCACTGGGCTGTAATTGTGTTTGGGTGGTAGAGTTCTGCTGGCGAGTCCTTTCTGGGGCACTCAGAGCCAAAGAGACCAAGTGACCATTCCAAGCCTTGCAGGAAGCCAGTGCCAGAAAAGAAATTGCAGCACAGTCCCTTGTGTTGCTGCTCAGTGTCCTGAGCATTGAACCATCCCCTCTCTGGTCCCAGCTCTGTTTAAAAACAGCAAAGGGATGGCATTCAGCCAGAGCTTTGTATTGGAGCTCAATGATCAGCCCCCCAGAAAGGAGATCAAAACCTTTCAATACAATACAAATCCGTTGCCTAAACACAAAGATGAACATAAGCCAGTAACTGTGGCAATCTGTGGCCAGTAAAAGTGAATGTAACTTATTTTGGTTAATAAATAAGTCTTTTTTAAAAAAAGAGCAAATGGGCTTCTAAGATGGTTCTGAAGGACTGGTGTCTAAGGAGGATGGAGATGCTCAGTGTGAGTAGGGTGAGGGGCTAAGCCAAGCAGGAAACAAATCCACTGGTGTGTGAAATGTATAAAGAGACAACAGGTAGAGGCTCTTAAGGGAATGAAGTAATACCAGGGACATTTCACATCAAAGCTGCATGAAAGGCAGGGTAGATTACACCACAGAGATGGAGGACTAGCACATAGGCAATGTCCTAGGTCTGGCTTGATTTGGCCAGTCTGAACACTGGGGTCACAGGGAACAACCACAGTGTGATGAACATGCATCCTCAATGCAGGGACAAAATGTTTTGCAGTTAACTTTAGAAATAAAAGAGATGAGGTGTGAAATCTTTCAGGGAATTTCACAGTGGAAAAGATGGGGCGGGGACACACACACACATTTGGGCCAGGGCTTTCTGCATCTTCAGCATCCAGACTGAGCTGGGGAGACTCAGGACCATGAGCAGGACTGGGTCAGACACTGACTCAGGTGTGCTGACCTGCAATAAATCTTGTGGGGCAGGAGGTGCCCTCCCCAGCCCTGGAGGGGACCTGCTGTCCCAGCAGCCCCACAAGGGTGTGATCTGGGCAGAGCCTGAGACCAGGCTGCAGCTCTCCTCCTTGCAGTGAACCTGAGCTGCAGACACTGCTCTCAGCTCCACAGCATTGGTTGGTCACTTATCTGCTGCAACCAGCTGAATCATGGAGGGAGATGTGTTGTCAGAGTCACTGATCACAAAAGGGTAGAGGTTGGAAGGGACCTCTGGAGGTCATTGGTCCAACTTCATGCTCAAGCAGGGCCACCTGCATCCAGACCACTTTTGAGTATCTCCACTTGCAAACAGTAAACAAGATAGATGCCATTTTGAGTGGCCAGTTTTCTACAATGAATTGAGTTTTGGGAGGGGGACCTGAAATGACTTACCTCTATCTGCATTGAACACCAGGTTAGTGAAGTTCAGTACCAGTGGGGATGCCCCACTCCAGCTGCCTGCTTCCATATTGTGACATCTCACACACTACTGAATTGTTATCCGTAGCAGTCTGAAGTAATTTTGGAAATGTTGAGGGCACAGCAGTTCTTGGATATAAAAGTGGTATTTCAGAAGGTGCAGTGGCCAGTTTGCCTGCTTTTAAATGAGCTGCGATCCAGGGTAATGTTAAGACATTTCCAAGTTGCAAACATGGCAAGGGAATGTTTATCAGCCTTATAAAGGGCTGAGCAAAGCTGCTGTTTTCAATAAACTTGAGTTTGAACCAAACATGAAAGCTTGAGGTCAAATCTGACCGGAGAGCAATACTAGCAAAACCTAATTGAGAGAGGTGGTCAGATAACATTTGATAAGTCAAAATCTGAGACATTTTTTAAAATGCAGGCAGATTTCAAAGACTGGGTCATTACAGAACGTGAGATTTCTGTGAATCAGCATGTTACATGGTCTGATGTATTGAGACTCAAACAAATGTTAGACATATGGAAAGACCTCTCTATAATGAGAGATGTGAAAAACAGGATGACTGTTTAGTTTAGAAATAGAATAAGGAAGAGGGGCACATTAGAGGTATATAAGGCAATGAATAGCACAGTGAAGATAAGCCTGTGTTCCTGTTCACTCTGGACAAGATTGTAATTTCTATTTACTTACTCATGATCAGCACTAGAAAATTTTCTCCAAGCACAGGTAATATGCCACTGGAATCCTGTGCCACAAGGTACTCATCCTTAGAAGAGCACAAAAAGGTTACATAAAGGAAAAAAAAAAAGTATTTATATGGATAATGAGCTATAAATCATATGCTTTAGGATGTAAGCCAACCAAAGGTTGGAAAGAAATGTCCCCTGTGGGCTACATGTTTCCCAAACTGACCAATATGGGATTCTTGCACCTTGCTCTCAAGGTCCTGTGGCTGTTGGCAAGAGCAGCAGGTGAGATAGGTTATTGATCTGGCCTGTGGTTTGAAAAACTATTGTAGTAGTAACTGCATCGCAGATGTCCTGCACTTGGAAAGAGCCACTCAGAGCATGGTCCAAGGGTCCCAGCATGGCCCAAGGGTCCCAGCAAACACATAGCGACCAGCAGCTGAAACAACCTTCCTGCTCCGGAGGTTGTATTTGTGTGGCTTGAAAAGGGATGAGGCAGAGCCTGTGCCAAGTGTATGCTGGCACTTAAATCACTGGCCACCTGACTGTGCTTCCCGTGCCTGGTTTGGCTGGTGGTCAATGTCAAGCTTCATCACGGTGGCACTGGCTGAGGGGCTGGGCAGGCGGGGTGGTCTCAGGCAGAAGCTGTGCGTTTAAGCAGGTTTTGGTCAATGCTGCTCTAATTCTTAGCATACTTTGCAAAGCTGGTAAGCACCAGTGCTCTCACTCACAAGTGGGAATACAATCGGCTTCCTCCTGGTTGGATGGGAACTGTGCTAGGAGCCAGGCTGGCTCTGTGGAGTGGTTTTCTGGGAGAAAAAGCAGTGTGGCAAGAAAAGTATATGCCCAGACCAAATGGCAGAAATCGTATGGTAAAGACTCTTCATATAATCTATGTTCTAATTAATACTCTGCATCATCTAATCAACAGAAATCTTCTGGCATGCATGGTCCAGTTTGCAAACTATTCAGCAGAGAGGCTTTTCTAGCCTCTCCGCAGATCAGGGTAATTAAGCAAAGCTGCTGGAGGGGTTTCCCTCTGCAGCTTCTTGAATACTACGAAAGGGGAACAGTGCTTGAAAAAAAACAGGCAACCTCTGGCAACCTCCCTTGCCTGGCTCTCCCTGAAAGGCTCTCTGGAACAGAAAGGGGGAAAAAATTGCCTTCCTTTCCTGCTGCTGTTGAGCTGGTCTTGCTCCTGTTGTCTCAGTGCCAGCACTGACAGCCCATCCTGCTTCCCTCATGTCAAGAGTACTGTCCGTCCTAGAGCAGATGCAAAGGCGGCAGTGGGACCGCTCAACTTCAGAGCCTCTCCAGCAGCCTCTGAAGTAGAAGAGCACAGCTCTCCTCACAATATGCTGTGGGGGAGGAGGAAGGAAGGACTTTGGCCCTGTTTGCTTGTGCTAATTGATGGCTTCTGTTGCAGCTATTCACACTTTTAAAAAATGGTAACAAGTCTACTGATTTAGAAGCAAAGAATAAAAAACCCAGCAGCCTCACCAGCACATCGGGTGCAGAACGAAGCTGAATTGAAGAGTGCTCAGCAGAGGTGCAGGAAGCAGCTGGGCAGAAGAAACGACCCACCTGCAGATGCTGAGCTCTGCACAGATGTGCAAAAAATCCTAAAATACACCATTTTGCTGTGATATGGATGGGATACAGGAGGCACAGCCTCCTCGACTGTGGTGGACTCACGAGTTGGGACTCAGCCCTGGGACAGGTCTGTTTTGTGGCTCTACCTTCCTGACTCAACTTAAGCTGCAGTGATTTATTTCTTCTTTATAAAATGAGGTTTGTGTCTTTATCTTCAGTACTCTCCATCTTCTTGATACAGCCTTCTCTCTCCTGTGCTGTCTCAGATAAGTGCCCGGGAGCCGTTTGGAGAAGAGCTGTGCATCCCCTCTCTCTTGCCCTGAGTCTCTTGCCTGCAGGCAGACATTGTCTTCTCCTTCTGGGAGAGCACTGTACCTTGATTAGCAGTTTACATGCTAAGTCTGTATTGCAAGTCAGAGGTGCGATCACAACATGCCTGGGTGAAACCCTGCTTGCTTTAATTTAGCTATCTGAGATATTAATTTCAGAGGAAGAGACAGCAGTATGCACTTTGGAACCTATGGTCTGGGTGGGCTTACAGAGCCTGTGGTGCTTCAGCTTCCCTGGCATCAGTACCCAGGCAGCTAGACGGAGCGAGCTGGGATGTGTGAAGAAGCAGCACAGCAAGAGACGACTGTGCTGGGTGGAGAGAGCTGGGTTCCAGCCACGCACTGAGAACACCATGGGCTGAGTACTCCTTGTGATTCGCATCTGGGTGCACTCAGCCTGATAACTTTTTTTTTTTTTTCTGAGAAGGTCACACAAAATATGTGTTTAACAGAAGAGTTCTCTATTTTTAACATAGAGAAACCTCATAAAAAGTCAGAAGACTAATGCAAAATAATAAATGAGATATTTAGTCATAGGTCTCCATCACATTCACATTATAAACAGCTTAGAAATAATTTCCACTCGTGAGATAAGATTTCATTATAAATCACAGGAAATGGTGAGATATATGTCGCCTGGAGCAGGGTGGTAAACATATTTCTGTGTCTGGAGGGAGAAAATAAAGCAAAGTGTGTGTTGTAATCAGGGTGGACCCTGAGCACATTTAAACCAAAGTGCATTTCAGTCCAGGTGGCTGCTGTTCTCCAGAGGAGGAGCACCAGCTTTCTGCTGAAGTCTCTTGTCTTCTTAGCTACATTGAGGGGCTCTTTTCTGCTGTAATTTTGTGGTACCCAAGGTTTTGTTACTGCTTTCTTCCAATGAGGCTTCTTTCATTCCAACTTAAGCTTTTCCTTAAGCAGCATGAGACTAGCTAACAACTTAAATGGCAAATGCACGGCAGTAACTTTCCTAGCTGCAGAAGGTGATATAGACAAATCTGTTGCTGATACCAGCAAGTACTGAGTCGAGACCCTGTTTCTCATTTGGAGTGCATCACTGTGTCTCCTTTGACATGTTTCTTCATAGCACTGAAAAAAGAGGCACTTGGAGAAACAGCTTTTCTACTCAGAGAAAGCTTTGACTCCAGGATTGTAAATCGAGTACCATAGTAGGTAGTCGTCAAAATTCAAAGAGCTTACAAATTTACAAGAGAAGAGGTCAATTTATTTAAAGCAGCAGAAACTGATTTTTTCAGTTGGCTAACCTGTTAGCCTGCTCCTATAGGATGAAACCTAAGGAAGGGCAAATGCTTGGATTTCTTGCATGTTTGTTTTGTGGGTTTCAACTATCCAGTTGAGTCAGGACTGATGGTGCATCAGCCAGTGGTCCTCTGGTTTGTGCTTCTCCTGCTGGCCACCTAACTGGAGACCTAGCCACTGTCCTTCAGCAAACAATGCCATGAGTGTGGGTCTTCTGTGCAATTGCCAGAGTAGGGAAATGGTCTTCTGTCGATGTCCTGCTTACCCTGTGATTAAAACAGCGAGAAAATAGCAACAGCTTGGAAAGGAGGGCAGCCCCAGCCTGGGAACAAGCAGCTCTCCCGTTGCTGAGAACAAATAGGATGAGGAGAAGGAAGCTGTTGGGCTGTGCCTAGCCACAGAAAAGCTTGAGAGTCTGCCTGATTGAAAGCTTTAAAGGTGTTAAGAAATAGACACTTCTCAGACCTTTTACCCTACTTTTCCAGTAATTTGCTGTTATTCACATGCCACTTCCTGCTGCAGTTTTCTGCAGGTTCACATATAGGATATTTCAGAACTGAAATATTGTATCATAACTTTGGGCAAGTTTAAAGCTCAGTGTTTACAATGCAATACATCTGCCCACCAACATTTGAGGAATTTTAACACTGGAGTGGCTCTAACCCAGCCATGCCCATCCAAACATCTAAGTGGTGCTGCAGAACCACATACCTCTGCCACCCTCCTGCCTCCCCTCTCCTGAGCTTGCATGGCTCCAGACAATGTTGCCTTGTGATGCACACAACTTTTTCACTAACTGGAAATAGGAATCTTGCTCTATCCATTAGATACTGTATATGCAGTTTGTATATATAATATTTATATTTTTCCCCCAAAGTTGTGAAATATATAAAATATAATTCCTCTAGCTGAGAGCTCATCATTCCTATGACAAGGTGCAATCAATAAATTATGCACCACTTGTGGTTATTCTGCATGTCAACTCATATTTCCATGTCGCTGTCCTGACTGTTACTGAGTGTTTGTGTTGTTGTACCTTTCCACCTCCTCAGTGTTGATTTAGGAGTTATTATTCTGGGCTCATAGTAACTGCAAGAAAATCAAGTTCCAAGTGTTTCTGCCAAAAGAAGGAAATGAAATGAGCAAGTCAACAGAAAATTCCACTTGTCAAACACCATTTGCTTACGACTATGGCTTTGTTAAGGAAACTTGGGTTCGGACAAGTTGCCCGAGGAAAACAATTTGCCTTTGCGGCCGGATAACCCCTGTGCCCAGCAAGGACTCTTGGTCGCGACAGCTGTGGTCCTCAAATGAGCGAAGAGGAAAAAAAATCAAAGCCACTTCTGACACTTACAAATTATATCTCCTGAATAATGCATGACACATCCAGATTGGCTACAGGAGGGGGAGATGGGGGGGATGCTTTTTCAATGGACAACCAGACGGATAAGGATTGTATTATAAGAAGAGTTTGACATACCAAGAAGAAGGAAAAAAAAAAAAAAGAAGAAAAAAAAAAAAGCCCAAGTACTCACACACACTTTGAGATTGACTGTCAAATCATTTCACATCTGTACCTAAAGCAAACAGACATAATGCTAACAGCTTGCTAGAGCTCAGAAATGCCACCCACTAATCAGTCCACCTGTGGAATTCTCAGTCCATCTTGCAAGTCGTGTACCCGATTGCCAAGATGCCTGACAAGAAAATGTATATTAAAACGTTGAGTAGGACTGGAAATACAATGTGGTGTAGTATAAACAGAATACGCTTGCTGGGCAGGAAAGCAGTGCTGCCTTTTAATTCTTCTTTCCATGACCCAGCTCCACTCGCTCCTGCCTTTGCCGGCGCTGGATGATGGGGATGGCTCACCAACCAAAAGGCACGTTTGCCTCCCGCGTGCAATTGTGTCTCCCTTTGCTTTTACACATAAATAAATAAATACATTCCCCTCCCCAGAACCCCTGTCCATCTTAAATGCTTTCATTTTGCCTTTTTGTTTTGGTTTTTTTTTTTTAACGTGGATATAATTAAAAATTGCTTCAATATAGACGTTGGTAAAAAAAATTCTTAGAAAAAAAAAATAGTTGAGAAATAATCTCTCCTGCATAATAAATGAGCCCTTCGGGGTAAGACAAAGAGGTAATTCAAAGGAATGTTTCGTTGCGATGGTGCGTTGCGGGAGCACAATTCTTCCAGGCTAAATTACATCGAGGATTACAGCACCGGATTGCCAGTTGCTATTTAACGTGCTGGCAAAATGATCATTTTGCTCTT